>PVJL010000344.1:172046-452158 GCA_004026885.1 Lyroderma lyra | reverse complement strand
CAACAAGACAAGGAATAACAAGTGCTGGAGAGGATGTGGAGAAAAAGGAACTCTGGTACACTGCTGGTGGGAGTGCAAACTGGTACAACCACTGTGGAAGGCAGTGTGGAGGGTCCTCAGAAAATTGGGAATGGAGCTACCATTTGACCCAGCAATCCCCCTTCTGGGGATCTACCCAAAAGACTTGAAAACCTTAGTCCGCAAAGACTTATGTACCCCAATGTTCATCGCAGCGCTGTTCACAGTGGCCAAAACATGGAAACAACCAAAGTGCCCTGTGACAGACGACTGGATAAAGAAGCTGTGGTACATATACACAATGGAATATTACTCAGCTGTAAGAAAAGATGAAATATTGCCATTTGCAACAAAATGGATGGACCTGGAGATCATCATGCTTAGTGAAATAAGCCAGACAGAAAAAACAAGGAACTGTATGATTTCACTTATATGTGGAATATAAAACTGAAAGCAACAAAGAAAAAAGAAATGAACAAACAAACAAATAACCCATGGACACAATCAATAGTTTAATGTTTATTTGGGGACAAGTGGGTTAGGGAGGGGAGAAAGGGGAGGGGGTGGGAGAGGAGGGGGGAAGCTAAATATAAGCTAAATATAAATATAAGGAAAGAGAACTCAAAAAAGAAAAGAAAAGAAAAAAAAAACAAAGAAAAAAAAATGTGTTGAAATCTGACTCCCCAGTACCTCAGAATGTGACCTTATGTGGCAATAGAGTTGTGGCAGATATAATGAGTTAAGATGAGGTCATAGTGGAATATAGCAGGTGGGCCCTTAATGCAGTATGACTGATATTCTTATTTTTAAAAGGCAAATTAGAGACAGAGACACTGGGAAGCTAGTACAACTTTTCATATAATGTTCAAGAAATATTTTGTACTGATACCATATAAATATCACCATATACATTTTTTTCTAACAGCTTTAAAGTCTGGCCTTTTGTAGATTTGAGAGGGTAGGTAGAAAGATAAAAATATGCAGGAGAAGGGAACTAGCCCCTGTTAGGGGGTCCATTAACAGCTGCCCGTAAATCAAGAAGATAGGTCGTCAGAACGATGAGGGAGAGGGAGCTGGCCACAGTTGGAGAAGGGATTCTTAAGCAGCTGTCTCTAAATCAAGAAGATAAAGCATCAGAAAAATGCAGGAGGAAAAACATCCTGCTTATCCAAATATACACACACCCTGCTTCTCAGGACCATCCCATTATAGTTTTGCTTTTTTAAAAATAAATCACGGGAGAGGGAGGTGGGGAGACAATTCTACCCATAGGGATAAAAACCCTCACATAATGTAAGGAGGAGCGACTTCCCTTTCTCGGTTCAGCTCACTTCATGTCTCAAAGTGTACATTTTTACTACTAAAACTTCTTGCTGTCTAATACTTGTACAAAACTCTGTGTCCTGCCTGAACTTTTTCCTTCAAGAAGACAAGAACCGAGGAAGATCGCCATTCCTGGTAACAGTTTGATAGTGTTATTCAACTATAATTTAATTCATGTGTGATGTAAGGTAGGAATGTAATTTTTACCTTTACCATAGCAGTAGCCAGTTGCCCAACATTGTCCATTGGATAGTCCACTTTTTACCCAACTGATTTTAATGTCTCTTTTCTCTTACATCAAGCTCCCATGGGTCTGACTGGCTTATTCACTTAGCATAATGTCTTCAAAGTTCATCCATGTTGAAGCATGCATTAAAAGTTCATTTCTTCTAAGGCTAAATAATATTCCACTGTATGTGTATGAGGGCTATCCAGAAAGTATCCCATCACGTAATATGAAAAATAAAGGCATTTATGGCTGGAAGTTTTCAGGACAGCTTTACTTACATGTTTGTTAATGATATTATCTTAACAATTTTCTCCCTCATTATGTCCTTATCCAGTTTTGGTATCAAGGTAATGTTTTTGTAAAGTAAGTCAGGGAGCTTTCCCTTTTGGAAAAAAATAGAATTTTGATAATTGGCTCAATTTCTTGAATGGTTGCACATGTTAATGTTATCTATTTATATTTCTTCTTGTATTAGTTTTGTTAATTTATATTATTAGCATTAACTTATACATAATACATGCAAATCTTCCAAAATGATTCTCCAATTAGCCTGTCTTGATTTAAAGTATTTTGTTTTTTAATTCACAAACTTTGGACAAAAAAACAAAGTTCTGAAACATTTTCAGGCAAAGTTTAAAAGAGGAAAAGTTATATTTGTATATGCAAATTCAGTTTGGCAGCTTAAACAAATATTCTAGTAAAGGCCTCAAATTGCATTCCAAATACAACTGACGTAATGTCAAAACCACGTGTAAACATTTTGAATAGTGTGAACAGAGACTACAGCCACCCCAGAAGGAAAACAGCCAATTTGAACTGAAGGAAAAGGAGATAGGAAGGGATGAAGGAAAGTTGTCAGATTTCTTAGATTTTACAGGGTGGGATCATACAGCTATTGAGCTCTGAACATGTGATACTCTTTAAGGGACAAGAGAAGAAGGAACCCAAAGACAATTCAGAGACCATCAAGACTGCTTTGTTGGTATTAAAAGATGGGAGTCTTTCACTAGAGTTTCAACAGACCAGAAAAATCCCTGCTCATAGCTGTGGGAGTAGTGCCACCCAAAGCTGTGGGAGCCAGAGCCCTGCCACAGAGCCATGGAGTGTGGATGCCTACACCCACATACCAAAGGATGGAGCCTCCCAGAACTGTGGGCATGCAACCAGACAGAAGACCACGGGGCGGGGGAAGCGGGGGGCGGAGGGCGGGCGAGGGGGAGGTACTGCAGAGAGCACCCACTAGGGAACGCAACTATAAAGTGGAGATTTTAGAATGACAATTATCTGGACAACTGTAAAACCCTTCTAAAGGGCACAAACACTGAATATCTGATCTTTTTGAAAATGAAATACAGAAGTCTGGCCCATTGTTCCTGGACTTTGACCAATGAAACCTCCTCACTTGAAGAATAGAGAAAAACACACTGCTATTTCAGTTTTTATTAGGATAGATCTGGGCAGAGCAAGTTTTGAAAACCAGGACCCTTTGAGGAGAGGCCAGCTGGCTGTTTGAGAGGTGCCTTGGCAGGCTTGAGTAACAAGGCGGAAGGCAGCAAACACTGTTCTTCAGAACAGAAAGTGGGCACCTTATTGTCACTACTATGAGCAGCCACCAGGTGGCAAGGTTCCCTTACTTTCCTCAAAGCCCTAAGTGCTTTTAAAGGTGGAAGAGAAAAAATAATTTCAAATTCTTTATCTGGACAAAGCAAAAGTGAAGGGGAATGGTTTGTATCTGGACCATAAGTTGCCAGCCAGAAGATAATCAGGGTCTTGTAATACGTGTCCTGATTGACTTCATAGGTGCTCCACCACGGAGCCGGGGTGTAGGGGGCAAGGGTAACTTCAATAGTTACGTTATAACCTCTCTGTGTGTCAGACAACAGCACCCACCTTGCAGGGCATTAGGAAGTCATAAGGAAATGCTTAATACAGGGTATATGTGAAGGGCCAAGATACTCCCTGGCAAGTTCTGAGGACTCAATAAGCTTTTTGCTTTTAATGAGAAATTAAGAAAATCTCATTTTAATTATTTTTATGCTGAGTTCCATTTCCAATTCCTGTTTATTCTTATAATCCCCTACAAATTTCTTTTCTATGTCAAAACTAAAAATGACTAGTTTTAAAATAGACATGTAAGTAGAAAACAGGGTTCAAGTACTTCCTGTTTTGAGAAAAATCATTGTACAACACCTCCCTCCAAGTTTACAAAACAGATTAATTCAAAAGATAGCAATGGAGTCTTTATTCAAAAAAGAGATTCATCACAGACTTCCTTAAAAAGTAAGCTTCCCTTCTGCGTTAAGAACTTTATTCAACTTCGTAACTTCAGTTTGCTTCTCACTATCTCTGTGATGACTCTCTCTGAGATGATTATATCTTGCTTTGGGATAAATCGTGAAGCTGCTCTGGCTTCTGCATCATTTGTTCTCCTTTTTTGTAAATCTCCCCCTTCCCTACATGTGCCCTATGCTATTGTCCTGCAGGCCACCATTTTTGAGGGGGGTGGGGAGGCTTTTAGTACCTTCCAGGAGGGACACAAAAGTACCCCGCCCCCAGGAAGCTCATCACAGCACAAGTAAGTAAGGAGTGACCTGGATTTGACACAGTTTGCACTTGGGCAGCCTTCTAGTTGGGGACAACTTTCACTCTAGGGAGATAAGTAACAATATGGAAGGGGAGGAGGAACCATCTATTGAACACTTTCTCTATTCTGGGTACTCTTATTTGAATGTTCACTTAATCCCCACAGAAACCTCCATAACAGAAAAACTGAGGCCACAGAGCTAGCAGGTGAAGGAGCCAGGTCCTGACCTTAGGTTTGTCTGATTCCACAGCTCAACTGTTGAACTGCTGCTGAGATGGAATATGCCAGAACAGAAACAAGGCGTTAGGTGAAGATGAGCATTGCAATGTGATGTGGTGGTGTGGGGTGGTGAGTGGGGGACAACCTAAGTGTTATCATAAGCTCTACCAGCTCAGCTACAAATAGAACATATTTCTGTGACACTCACCCTCTAATAAAAAAATAAATTTCTTTAATATTATAATCAGATTGATTTGGGGAAAACACTGCATCTCTGAGCCTCAATTTCTTCACTTCTGAAATTAGGGTGATAATTAAGTACTTAGAGTTTTTATAAGGATTAAATGAGTTAACATGTGTTACCCAAATTTATAGCAATGGCCCTGTGGTCCAGTTTCAGCCTCTATGTCATATTCAAATGAATACGATTCAATATCCAAAAGTAAACAAAAGTGATTCTAATCTTTATACTCATCTCTCACAGAACACTATGTGGGAACTAACTCCAAACCCATGGCAACATCTTTTAAAATCCTTTACCCTTGCTATTTTGCCCATCCCATAACTCTCCCAAAGCATTGCCCCCATTCCCAAAACCAGACTTTCCTGGAAACCCGAGCTTATTTTCTTCTTTGTTCTCCCTTTTCCTGGCATCGCTAGTCTTTCTTTTCTCTCCTGAGAAAAAGTTAACATTTTTACTACAAACCTATTTCCAGTGCTGTCCCTTTCTGCTCTTTGCCCTGATTCTGCATTATAAAATCCAGCAAAGGAGTAAAGAAGGAGTGAAGCCATGGCCCCAAACAGAATTTTCTTAGCAGTTAGTGTCATTTTAAAATAGTTGCCATATATATGACCGTTACTTCCATATTACTTGATATAAGAGCAAGCATGCAAATAATTGTTTTATTTTATATTACTGATTTGATAATCATACTGAACATTTATGTAAAAAATCTTAAAGAGCTTTCACATATATTATCTCTTTTGCCTCTATTATTAACTCTGTAAAGAACATGAAACAGATTTAAAATGTCTAGTTTTAGATAAGATGTTGACTAGCACAGGCCATTGCACCCTCCCTTCTGACTCAATTTTGATGCTACCGCTGGTGGTGTCACCTGGGTGATAGAGAGATTGATGGATATTAGCTATGTTCAGAAATCAACGTAAGATTGTGAAAATCTTTTACTGTGAGAGAAGGTCGTTATATCTGAGGTTGGGGAGTAGCATCAGGGAATGTGGTCAAGAGCAGGAGAGGGCCAGAGATCACAGATGAGGCGCAGATTGGAAGAGCATTCTCTCACAGGGCTTATTCATTAGGTTTGTCTAATATTTTAAAGTAAGTATGCACTCATAGATTCCATAATACCATTTACCAATGCCAAGTATATATACTATCTTAGCGAGAGATCAGTGCAGAGGGAACCTCATGCTGTTTCTTCTTAACCTGTTTGGACAAGTGGAGGCACCCAGATGCAATCTACCTAAGGCAACTTATTAATGATTCTTCCAGTTGGTGTGGCTTCAGCAGCATTTAACAGAAGATCAACTCAATTGGCACCAAAACATAAAAAGCCAGAGGCTTTTTATGATTCCAGACTTGCTTAAGTGAGCGGCATGTTGCCATCATTGAGGGCTCAGGTTCTCTTCCTTCTGCTGCTGCGCTTTGCTCATAATGTTGGCTTTGACCTTAGGCTTACAAGATGGCTGCAAAAGCTTCACAACACTGAAGACTCCTGACATCCCTTTTTAAGACTAAGAAAAACTCTCCCATACTCACTGTTCAGAACTATCGCCATGCCCAATCCTAAATCATTTGCTGGCAAGGAAAATGCAATTTCTATGATTAGCTTAGATTAAGATTTTCCTCCCTAAAGCTGGGGGAAAATCCAGCTGTTTCTAAAGTATGCAGTCTCCGGATAGCTGAACAAAATCTAATTCTGATCATACACATCTGAGAATTGTGATTACAAGTTTGTTTTCATTGTGATTGGGATAATCACTATAACCTTATCTCTATAACTTTACTTAATCTAGATCAGAAGTCAGCAAACTAATCCGGTTCACTACATGCTTTTGTAAATAAAGTTTTATTGAAACACAGCCCTTTTCATTTTTCTTTTTATATATTGTTAATGGCTTTCATGCTACAACGACAGATGTGAGTGATTGTGATAGAGACTATATGGATTGCAAACCCCAAAATATTTTCTATCTGATTTTTTACAGAGAAAGTTTGCCCACTCCGATCTGCAGTACTTTATTTGCTTTAAACTACCTTCTGAATATGGTAATAACTTTTATTAATCTAGGAAGAAATGTGTGAAAATTAATTTTATATGTCAACTTGACTGACTACAGAGTGTCCAGATTAAACATAATTTCTGAGTATGTCTGTGAGAGTACTTCCAGATGAGATTAGCAGATGCACTGGGACTCAGTGAAGTCAATTGCCCTCCCCAGTTGGGTGGGAAACATCCAATCTATTCAGAGTCTGAACAGAACAAAAGGCAGAGGAAAGAGGAATTCATCCCTTTTCCCTGCCTCATTGTTGAACTAGACATCTTATCATCTTCTCTCAGACTCTCAGACGGGGTTTTATAACATTGCTTCCCTGGTTCTCAGGAATATACACCAGGGTGGTAAAAAAATGTATACACATTTTAAAAGATGTTATCTATGTATTACTTTTCTAAGTTGAATTGAATTACAGTAGCAATTTGTAGTATGAAATTCACTGAAAAGATGGCATTAATCAAATGAATGCCAGTGTCACCATGTGTCAGACAGGACAGTCAAAGAAAACGGTGGAAGTACAGTTGTCATTTGAGGAGTGCAAGACCATTTTGAAGTGGTATTTGAAATTCAAGAACATTTTTTTAGTTTCCCCAACTCTCTCCTGACTTAACAGCCCTTGACTTCTGCCTATGGGGGACCTTAAAGGATGTGGTGTGCCGTAAAAAGCTGGTTTCACTGGCAGTACTTCAGGAAGAAATTGAAATGCCATGTGTAGCCATACAAGTGGACACCGGTTAACGTTGCTCAAGCAGTAGTTTGCCTTAATCAGAAGGGTCTGGATGCTGATGGCAACCACTTTGAGCACCTCTTATAATTGGAGAAGTCCAACATGACATATTTATCTTTTGTTATTGGCATATATTAAGTATTATAATTATAATACAGATTTTTCCTTTCTTAAAATGTGTATACAATATGTTTTGTACCCTCTGTGTGTATACTCGTATATTCCTATTGGCTCTGTGGAAAACCCTATCACAGAGTGATACCAATAGTTGTATGTTTAGATATACTTTACCTATTTTCCCTATTTTTCCAAAATGGAAGAAACCTAAGATACTTGTATAAAGTCAAGCCACTGATGTTCCCAACAGAATCATTATGTTTATACAGTTCCAGCTAGTGGTGTGCTGGAACTGTATAAGTTTGTATTGACTTATAAAAGCTAATGGCTGACATTCCTTTCACTCTGTCTTCAGTGACCTTGATAGTGTAAAACTGACCATGGTGCGAGAGAAGTTACATCACAGAAACTGACAAACATTACAAACTGAGGTTGTTGAGTTTTGTTTTGTTTTGTCTTTTTCCTGAAGATGTAGATGCTATACATTTACCAGCCCATCATGGCTCCAGCAATTATTAGTACATTTTACACACCTATCTCTGTTATATAACCACATAATAGAAAATGTCTATGTGTGACCACTGTGGGCCTAAGGTCAGTGGAGGGCCATTTGAAGGGTATTAAGCAAGGGAGTGTCAGCATTATATTTGCATTTGCATCTGCACTGGTTGCAGATGACACATGGATTGAAGAGTGGGAAGGATAAGCAGGAGAACAGTTCTTTGGCTGTTACAGCAGTTGTGACGAGAAGTAGCTGGAACCACATCTGAACCAACTAGATTTCCCATGAAACACTTAAACTGTTTCCAAGAGGCTTATAAGTAACTGAAGAGGCAACTCACATGTATAAAATTACAGAAACAGTATATAATTAGGAAGTTCAAACTCTGAGGGAAATAGGAACTGAGAGCAAGAAATGCATCCTATCTCCTAAGGTTAAGATTTGGAGAGAGACGCCAGAAGCAAGAGGTGGCAAGAGGCAGGACAATGAGGGGAGGGGCCTATACAGCAGAGATGGCACACTGGGTATAGGAACAAGTCTTGTTGGATATGCAAAGTAATGTCTAATTATGAAAACTCAAGAAGACCAGAGTTTGAAAAACTTGATGTAAGATTAAATGCGATTTGGATGATTTAAGGAGCCATTAAAAATATTTTACATGGGGAGGGTACAAGATGAAAGCAAGATTTAAAGATGTTTAGTTTTACCAAACTCTTGGATTAATTAGACTGAAAAGAACTTGCTGCCTGTGTGGTTGTTGAGTAGGGACTGGACTTAGATGGTGGCAATTAGTAATGGAGATACGGGACCAGCAATATTAGGGACATCCAATAGTTGGGAGATGATTAATTTGCTTTAGACATACAATGAACTTGAAATGAAGATGAGTTCTCCAATAATAAATGTCAGTAGGCAATACAGACTGAACAGTGTTACTTGTATTCCTCTGCATTGTTTATAATCCCATATCGTCTTTCTTCATTTGTGTTCTCAGCAAAAATGCCCATGATTTGTACAAAGGGAAAATTCTCTTTTCTAAAGAACTTGGCAAGACTTTATAGAATGAAAATTTTTGATATATTATGTTAACCTTGTATTAAATAATATTTTGACATAATAAAATTTAATTGCCCAGTCAGATTTGTTTGTATTCTTTACTAATTTTTAAAAGTAATTATTGATTTATAGAAAATTAGAACTATAAGTAGAATCCTATTTTAATGAGTTTGGTGAGATAAAAAATAACTTAAGAGTATTTAGCTTCCATTAAAATTAATATATATATTGCAATCTATAATAAAACAGCTTCAGGATCTATTGTTCATTTTCATAGAGCAATTTATATACTCATATCTCATTTACGTATCTTCGTTAGTTTATTGATTCACCCTCCATTGGGCCTTTCTGTCAGCAATAAAAGTACTCTTTCTCACTCCATTCTCTTACCTTTCAACTCTCCTTAAATAAATTACCACCAAAATGCCAATATAATATTTTGTAGAAAATCTCGAATTTCAATGAACTGAACATACCACAAGTGGCAAACACCAACAAACAAAAAATCAACAATGTCTTTGCTACAGAAATTAGCATAAGAGACAACTGTTGAAGGCATCTGCTAAGTGGCATGTCTAATTTAATGGAATTTGTTGTAACTCTATCAGTAAAGCAAAATTGCTGTGCACCATCTGTTGAAGCTTTGAAATTGCCTTGCTTATGTAGAACTGGATTTAACAATCATATCCATTAAACTGGAATACCACTTTTTACTCAATTTTCTTCTTTCATTCCCCAATGCTTTCAGAATCTTTACAAGATGAATTGGCAATAAAAAAAAACACAATCTCAAGAGGCAAAGGGATAACTCAACAACAAAAAAATCAAACAGCCTAATTAAAAAATGAGAAAAGGACTCAAATAGACATTTCTCCAAAGAAGATACTCGTATACAAATAGCCAATAAGCACATGAAAAGATGTTCAGCATCACTAATCTTTTGGGAAATGCAAATCAAAATCATAATGATATACCACTTTACACCCATTAGCAAGGCTATTACAAAAGAGAAAAACAAACAAACAGAGTAACTGTCGGCAAGGAAGTGGAGAAATTGGGAAACTTTTGCACTGTTGGTAGGAAAGTCAAATATTGCCACTGCTGGGGAAGACATGCGGTGGTTCCTCAAAAAACTAAAAATAAGATTAATTACCATACACTCCAGCAACTCCACTTCTGGGTGTATACCTAAAATATTGAAATTGGGGACTCCAACAGCTATTTGTTTTTTTTTTTTTTTTTTTTTTTTTTTTGGGGGGGGGGCGGTAGTTCCCTGGCTGGGAATCGAACCCAGACCGCGGCATTGAGAGCGCCGAAGCCCAGTCACTACCCCACCAGGGAGCCCCCAAAAACAGCGATTTGTATACCAATGTTCGTAGCAGCATTACCACAAGAGCCAAAAAGGTGGAACTAACTCAAGTGTTCACTGGTGGATGAACAAATAAGCACAATGTGGTATATCCATATCATAGAACATTATTCAGCCTTAAAAAGGAAGAAAATTCTGGCACATGTTAAAGCCTTGAGAATGTTATGCTAAATGAAATAACCTAGTCATAAAAGAACAAATCTGTGTGAATGATATGAGGTACGTAGAGTAGTCAGATTTACACAGACAGAAAGTAGATGGTGGTTGCCAGTAACAAGAGGGGGGAAAGGGGAATTATTATCTAATGGGTATAGAGTTTGTTCCAAAAGATGAAAAGTTCTGGAAATGGGTGGTGGTGATATTTGTACAACAGTCGGAATGTATTTCATGCCACTGTACTGGACACTTAAAACTGGTTATGTTTTACCAAACACACATACACACATACAGAGTCAAAGGAACCCAGAGTAGAAGCCTAATGTCTGGAAGAACCTACATAATGCCTTAAACTTAATCCAAATTAATTGAATTATACATCACGTAGTACTTCCATGCACAAGAGAGCTTTCCTTCCAATCAAGATTCTGATAGGATAGAAGTCCCCAAAGCGGGAAGGGAGTTAAGATAGTGTATAAACAAATGAACAAAAATCAAATAACAATAAGGGAGAAGTGCCCTTTCAGTTTGAGAAGTGTTAGTGTTGCTGAGCTGATGCGGCACATTGGTGTAAAGCCCTTGAATGCAACATCTCAAGATTAGAAAAACCAGACATCTGGTGTCAAAGAACTGTACTTCACGATTTCCATCAAAGCTTTAGTTTACTCTTTGAATCAGAGTCCATCTAAATTGAAAACAACGACATTGACCTGGAACCCTCTACAAGCTTAAAATAAGCAATGAATCTGGTTTTAAGATGGCAGAGTAGGTAAATACTATGCTAAACTCCTGTAATGACCACATCAAAATTACAAGTAAACTGCAAACAACCATCACCGAGAATCACCTGAAGTCTAGCTGAACTGAAGTCCTACAACACAGGACATACAGAAGAAACCTTGAGACAGGCAGGAGGGGCAGAGACACAGAGCAAGCTGGCCCCCCACCTGCATGTGACCATTACAAAAGTAGGGAGGAATAACTCAGCTGCAGAGGTACCCCCCCACACACACCTGGAGGAGTGAGCAGTCCCAGCCCCAGACCAGGCTCCCCAGACCAGGGTTTCAGTGCTTGGGATAGGAGTCCCCATGCTTTCTGGCTGTGAAAAGGAGCGGATGTTGTGCGTCAGAGGAAGGTGGCTACACTCTCAGGTGCTCCCCTTAAAAGGCCCACGCACAAACTTACTCACTGATGGACTTACTCTCAGCTCCAATGCTGGGGCAGCCTCTTAAAAAGCTCCAGGGACCTAAAGGAGGAAGTGAATCGTCTGGCTTCAGGACAAGGGCTGGAGGGCCAGCTTTCTCCTGAAAGGAGGAGCGGGTGGGCGCCACTTATGTTGTTGTTGTTGAGTCCGCCCCCTCCCTGCGTGCAGACGCAAGTGGCTGCGTGCAGACGCAAGTGGCTACGTGCAGACGCAGGCGGGTGCGTGCTGACGGAGGCAGCCACCGGTGTGTGCCACGCCTCAGTCTCCATCCACCTGGCTAACATTGCTTGTTTGCCCTGCCCTGGTGATGCTGAGATCCCGCCACACCCAACCTTTGGGCACACTCACCCCGCTGCCAGAGGCTTCTTCGTATAAGCGGCCTGCCTTGGCCTGAGCTGCGGACGTTCCTAAAATCGCTCAAAGCGTCACAAAACCCGCACAAGCCCAGAGGAGGCATCATATTTAGGCTGATCTGTGGAGAGGAGTTAAGGAACCCAAGGGCATAAAGGAGATCACCTAATGAGAGGTTATAGGGTAAAGAAAAGAGAACTTGGAACCAAGTCTTAGGTAACTAACATTTAAAGGCTAAGTAAAAGGGGGGGAAGCCTTTAGAAGAGAACTAATCAGAGAAGTAAGAAATTAAAATAAAAAACAGAACGGTGCTGTGCCGCAAAGGCCAAGAGAAGAAAGCATTTCAGAAAAGAAGGCGGAGTCCGTAGAGTTGCACACGGCTGAGAAGCGAAGTGAGGTGAAGTCTGAAGAGAGCTTAGCAACATGGAAGTCCTCGGTGACCTGAGCAAGCGTTGTTTTGGTCAAGGTTCGGAGATGCAAAATTAGAATGGGCTGAGTTTCCGTAGCTTTTTTCAGTGAGAGGGAAGAGAAGAAGAAAGGAAATTGTTGTAGATTGAATAAGGGAACAGTGTTTTGTTTGGAGAATCTTGAGTATTTTTAAAAGCGCATGAGGAGGATCCAGTCTTTTGAGAGAGTTTCAGTGTACAAGAGCAGACACATTAGATATGTCAGTGTTCTAAAAAGTGGGAGAGGATGGGTCCCAAACACAGGGGGAGGGGAAAGGACATCTCCAGTGAAGTGACCCGGGAGAGAGAATCGCGCAGGATGCCACGAGGCATAACAAGTTTGAGTTTGCGAGGCTGAACTTGTGGCTTCTCTGTTGCAAGTGTAATGGGCTAAGTTTTCAGTTGATTATGAAGAGGAAGGTAGGAAGTATGGTTGAAAGTTTGAGAAATGTGAAATTTATTTAAAGTGGTTGCTGGGAATGGCAGAGAGGAAATGGACCAGGAAAGCATAGTAAAATTTCTAAACACTATTGAAGGCCTGCTTGAAATCAGTGATTATAAATTTAGGGAGGAACCAATCTTTATTAGGATGTTCTTCAACAACCTTAGGATGCTTGGATGTCAGCAAAGGAGAGAGGATTTCTGAGTTCATTCAGGGTTGGCATTTTACCAGATGGAAAGCAGGAAAAGATAAAGGACTGGGGAGGGAGTTTAGGATATTGATGAGAATGTTATTGAAATAATAAAGCATGACATTCAAGCTGCAAACGCAGAAAAATGAAAAAACATGGTAGGTTAGGAGACACTAAGACGTCAGTGGAGGGGAAATACCAAATTAACCCTCAAAAGTTAGACAATGTGTACAGCAAATTACTATAATTGAAATTAAAATCCAAAATGATGTACTAAAAGATACATAAGTAAAAGTTGATGGAATAGATGAAACAACATTGACCAAATATTGATAATGATTGAAGCTGGAGGATGAGTGCAGAGCGTTTCATTATATTGGAAAAGAAAAACTTACAAAAAAAGAGAGACAGTGCAAGGAGCAAGAGAACATTTCCAAAAAAAATATAATCAATATTTCTAGAGTACTGTGAGATGACTTTACGTCAGAAATAAGCATGGGAACCAGAAAGAAAAAAAAAGTCTCTGTTGGGAGGTCCAATATATGAATTACAGGACTCTCAAAGAGGAGAATAGAGAAAGTGGAGGGAGAGGTAAACAACAAAGAAATTGTTCAATAAAATTTCCCAGAATGGAAGGGCATAAATGAAAAAGCCAAAAGTTTGCTCAGCACAATGAATGAAGGCCCACACCAAGGCACATCTTGGGAGATTTTGATACAGTGGAAGCAAAGAGGAGATCCACTGACCTCACCATCTTTTCTCAGTCCCTAACCTTCCTCATGTCCTCTCTTATCTCAGCTTAAACTCAAGGGTCAATTATTCTCATTCCTTGGATAGAACCTCCACATCTTTGTCCCCCTTATCTGCTTTTTCGTTTGTTTGGAGCAAAATCATAACCTTGGTTAAATTAGATTTTCCTTCCACTCCATTTCTGCAGCAGTGTAGCTGAAAATAAAGATTGGAAAACAAACAGTCATGTTAACTGGTGTCATTTCAAATTCATCATCATTAACCACAAGTGGGCCCTTAATGCTGCCCAGTCATCAGGCAAATTTTTCATAACCCACTTCTTGCTTTATTTTTCTCCTTAGCACTTACCACCATCTAACATAGTATACATTTTACTTACTTATCTTTTACACAGTTTTTTCCATCACTGAATATAAGTGCCAAGAGAATAGGAAGTTTTGTCTTTTATTCACTTCTGTATCCCTGGTGCCTAAAACATTACCTGGCACATAAGAAACACTCAATAAATATTGTAGATAACTTAATGAATCTTCAAAGCTTTAGGATAAAAATAAATAATATACAAGTTATGAGGAATTATAATAGTATGGAATTTTAGAAATTCAATGGAGCAATTTTATTTTTTTTATTTTTTTTTTTTTTTTGCTTTTTGGTATGAGGGTAGCTCCCTGGCTGGGAATCGAACCCAGGCTGCAGCGCTGACAGCACCAGCACTGAAGCTTTAAACCACTACACCACCAGGGAACTCCCCATGGAGCAATTCTTTTAATGTTCTGAGGGTAAATGATATCTAAACCAGAATTCCATAAATAAACTCTTGATAAATTGTTATGGTAGAATAAATATAATTTAGATACAAAAGGTCTTTAAAAATTTACCTTTCATATACCTTTTCCTGAACAGGAGAATGTACTCCTTTCAAACAGAAAGCAAACTAAGAAAGAACAGAAAGCAAACTAAGAAAGAGGGAGCCCCAGGGGAATGATGGAGAACCAGCCCAACCACCCAAGCAGCAGTCTCCCGACAGCAGTGGTCCAGGTGGGGGTGTAAGAGTGGAGGTCCTCAGAAGTGAGGTCTCCAAGAAACAGATTCACAAAATATGAAGACATTTTATTTAAAAATTCATAAAATAACCTATTTTGTTAGAAGAATATCCTAAGAGGAGGATTAGAGGTATTTATATAGAAACTAGGCAAAGCATCCAATGAGGTGGTTATAGTACAAAGGAAAACAGAAAGTGGTTCAGTAAAAGAGAATATCATAGTATTCTACACGGTTTGGATTTAGTAATACCCATATTAGTATTAAATGTGAGTGCTTGAAGATGCTCATAGATCTAATTGAAACTTACAGTTATGATTATACTTGGAAGATGAAAAAGACATTTGTATGTGTTTGTGTGTGTGTATCCCTGCATAAAGATAAGGCATGCATTGGGAGTATAAAAGAGATAAATACTCCTCTTTCCTAACAGTATGTCAATAGGTAACACAGAAGCCAGTGTGAGCATGGTCTTAATAAACCTAGTAATAATTATTTAAAATGATAAACTTATATATAACTTTGATAAATTTTGGTATTACATGGATTTGAAATAACTAGGTTGAAAGTAATAGTGCTTAAAATCTGATGTAGAGCTAGTTGTATGAGTACCAATGGAAAATATGGAAAGTTACGCTGGAGAAAAAGTGGAAGACATGGATATCAGGGAAATAATGTTTGAGTTTTTAAGAAATACATGTTACTTCTATAATCAGAAAAGCATAAAGATTTTTAAATGAATTTCTAAACTGTAATTATTTAGTTATTCATCATGATTGCTTATGATAATATGTCTCATTTGTTAACTAGAAAATGTTTTTTAGGTGCCTGAATCCTGAAGATTAATTTTTTTCTAGAAATATAATTTTTCTTCTCTCTTGATGTACTTGATATTAAATGTGGCTCTTTATAGCCTGCTCATCTGGAAAAAGTGATACATATTTCTTAGTTTGAAGTATTTGCACAATATTAGATAAATGAGGCTACATAATGTGGTAGAAAGAGTAGAAATGATGAAGTTAAATATATTATTAGTACATATGTATACAACTTGAAAAAAGATTAAAATAAATTATTTGATTTTTAAAGGCACAATGTAGCACTTAAGTTTTCTTATGAGCCTTCTTACATGTTCTATGTTTATATATGTAATTTTAAATGCAAAATAAATTTAATCAAATCAGTAAATGTTTATTTTAAGTGCTCTGATACCTGAAATACACTGCACTAGGTTTTCTGGGTCATTTAAAGAAAAAAATATTTCTGCTCTCAAATTACTTAGTCTGGGTAGGACATACGGCCAAGATTGCAAATAGTTTACCCAAATCTAGAACTTAGGAGTGATCATTTGCCCCACTATGAAGAGTATTTCTCAGCCTCCTTGAAGATGGGGTTGGCCAATGGGATTTAAGGGAGCATTTTGACTTGAACTTGTAAGAAAGCCCTTTTCACCTCTTCTTTTCCTTCTTCTTACCTAGAACTCATGTGCATGACCTGAGCTCTGGCAGCTATCTTGGACCGTGAAATGACCTTGATGTTAGAAACCACTCACAGTATGGTAGAGCAGAAAGTCTGAAGGAGCATGATTCCTGGTAACAACATACCAGCCCTGTGCATCCTAGATTCTGACTTCTCTGATTAGGAAAAATAAATCTGTTAACTTTTATTTTGTTGCAATCTCCATTTTTGATTTCCCGATGAATCCAATGCTTTTTGTAATTAATACTGGAAATAAAATATGGCCAAATGAAAAGTTTAAGAAGAATATAAAAATACAATTACAGTTTAACAAAAAAAAAGACATGGCAAATGGCAGTATACAATTCATTGAAAGGTGCAAATAAAGCATGGCATGACAGTATATAGTGCTCAAGTGTTGAGTCTAGACTCTGAAAATACATGTAGTCATTTTATGTAAGACAAAGGAGTCACCTCAAATTAAGGAAAAGGTGGAGGTTTTAATAAATAAGGTTGCAACAACTAGATAACAATTTGGGGAAATATAAAATTGGATGCATATATCACTTCATGTACCAAGATAAATTGCAAGTGGATCAGAAATATAAATGTTAAAAAAAATTAAAGCATAAAACAATAGAACAAAACATGGATGAATTCCTTCATAACTTCACAGTGAGTAAAAGCCTTTATACATATAAGTAAAAATCCAGGAGAAATAACAAAAAAGACTGACAAATGTGATGACACACAAAAAATTTTTAAATTTTGCACATCAAAAGAAGAACTCATAAACAATTTTAAGTAGACAAATGAACAGCTGGGGAAATATTTTTGATTTATATCATTTTAAAGAGATAGTTTTCCAACACAAAAAGAGCTCCCAAATATCAATTTAAATAAAACAATAACCTAATAGAAAAATGGGCAAAAGTCATAGCTCACTAATTCATACAAGAAGAAAAACATGTGTAAACATGTGCAAGCTCACTCCCAATAAAAGAACATAATTTAAAAACATACTGAAAAACCATTTCTCATTTAACTGGCAAAAATCCAAGGATTGACATCACTGTTGCAGTGGTCAGGGGAGGAGGGTACCGTCATGCTTTGTTAATGGAGATGTAATTTGGTACCTCAGAGAGAGGAATGTGGCGATATACAACAAAATTACTGGTACTTTTACCCTTTGATTCAACAATCCCACTTCTAAGAAAATAATGTAATGGTATACCTGTAAGCTTATCGTCAATTTTTGTATGTGCTTTCAGAGCTCAAAGTCAATGCTCGGGCACTGTATGTGTAGCTTTCTTTATTTGTGCCGTTCAGTGAATTGTACGTGCCATGTTCCAGGTCCACTTTTGCTAAACTGTAATTTTATTTTTATATTATTCTGCGATATACCCTAGATATCTAACGTGACATATGCAGCATTATTTATAACAGTAAAAGATGATTAAAGGGAGTTCCCTGATGGTGTAGTGACTTAAGGCTTCAGCGTTGGCACTGTCAGCGCTGCGGCCTGGGTTCGATTCCCAGTCAGGGAGCTACCCACATACCAAAAAGCAAAAATAAATAAATAAATAAAAAGCCAATTAAAAAAAAAAACAAAGATGATTAAAACATATCAACAAGTAAAAACAATGAAACGCTGATTAAGTGAAACAAAGGTATCTCTTCATACTGGTAACGATGGAACTTTCTCAAGAAGGGATCCTATTAAACAATTTAAGAAAAAAATATTGATATGAGAGAATTCCAGAATATGAAGTTATGTTAAAAATTAAGATAATAAGATAATGGACAGTGTATATAGTATAGTATGTTCTATACAGGCTACACACACACACACACAGAGGGCAGAAACACACAGAGAAGAGAGAAACTGGGAGCTAATTTTTTAAATGGTATTTATTAGGGAGTATGAAAAAGAAGTAACATTTTCCTGAATATTATTTGGTTTAAAGTTTTAAATTTAGGACAATGCTTTGTTTTAAAGTTTTAACTCATCATGTAAATGTTTTATATGCAGTTAACCCTTGAACAAGGTGGGGGTCAGAGATGCCAACCACCCCTGCCCCTCAACTCGAAACCCACTGCAACAGAAGTCCGCTCTCAGCGTGGGCAGATCCCCGCCCACCAGCTGACCACTGCACGTCACAGGTTCGGCCTGCACTAGGTCAACAGAAAAATTCCCACACCTCAGTGGTCTCGTGCAGTTCAAATCTACGTTAAGGGCCAATTGTATTTGAAAATAAATTTTAAACTAATCCCTAAAATTGCAAGTAATTGAAACAAATAAATCTAACCATATTTCATTGGTATAACCATACATAGAAAAATGTAATTTCAAGTAATTTTACAAAACAGTAGTTGTACATACTTAGTGGGATATATTCTAAGGAAAAACGACAACTGCAACAAAATCTTAAACTTTATTTATCAAGTGTACTATTAGTGATAATGGTGATGTTATGAATTTGAAATCACTTAATGTGTATTATAACAAATAATTAT
This sequence comes from Lyroderma lyra, assembly GCA_004026885.1. NCBI lineage: Eukaryota > Metazoa > Chordata > Mammalia > Chiroptera > Megadermatidae > Lyroderma > Lyroderma lyra. The sequence goes on along the minus strand of PVJL010000344.1, from coordinate 433,161 downwards.
GTTTTTGTTGTTAGAAACCAGGATGTTCAAATAAGTAAATAATTGGAAAATGAATTGGAGTATCTGTATAAATTCATGACTTCTTACTTTTTTATATGGAGATAATTTCAAACTTAAAGAAAAGTTGCAAGAATAGAACAAAAAATCATTTCATCCTTTTCCTAAGTTTGTTTATTATTAACATTTTGCTCCCACTGCTTTATCATTTGTTCTATTTATATACACACAGAGAGAATAATTTTTCAGAAGAGCGTGCATAAATCATGGTTGAGTATGTATTTTTAAGAAAAAGAACCTTTTCTTTCACATACTTATCAACTTCAGTAAACTTAGCATTGATTCAACAACACTATCTAATCTACCACCCATATTTTAAATTTGTCTGTGGACTCGATGTTGCCCTTCATAGAAGCTCCCTCTGCAGTGTAGAGCCCAGTCAAGGGTCAGGAAGTACAGTTAGCTGTCATGTCTCCTGGTTCTCCTTTAGTTTGAAACATTTCTGAAGTCTTTCTTTGTCTTATATAACATTGAAAAAAAATTTAAGAATTTAAAAAAAAACCAGATTACTTCTCATTTTGAGTGTGTCTGTTGTTTGCTTGTGATTTGATTGAGGTTCTGCATTCCCAGCTATAATACTATATAAGTGACATTCTGTCCTTCCCAGAGTATCACATCAATGATGTTGATTTTGATCACTTGCTAAGAATGTGTTTGATCTGTCTACTGTATCATCATCATCATCATCATCATCATCATCTCATGATTTATTTAAAAATATATGTCTTAGCTCTGGCCACAGGATCTAGTGTGTAGTGCTCCAAGAGCAATAACCAGCCCTACTGCCTAAATTTAGGTTTCTGAATGCTACAAGATATCAGAGACTCTTGGAGAAATGGCTACTCTTCTGTCTAGTGTAGAGCCTTTACAAGATGAGCTAGGGGTATCTTATTGTGCCACAAAGCAAAGAATTTCTCAGAATCTAAGTGAGTCATATCAAAAAACTGAAGCCAGCTTGAAGGAGATCCCTGTGGCCAAAGATAAGACAATTCAAGCATTCAAAAGAAAAAAGTAATCATAATTGGTTGTATGCATTGGCTATATAAAAGTCCATGAATCCATAATAATACTGTACCATTCAAAGGACAAGGTGTGCTGGGCTCTTTCACTCCAGTGTGCTTTTGTGACCCTTGTCTGAATAGTTACCATGTTTTGCTTCATCTGACAGGACTCCAACTTTCAAGATCCAGCTCAGATGCCACTTCCTTTAAAAAGCCTTCCCTGGCCAGCAGACATATGAAAAAATGCTCATCCTCATTAGCTATCAGGGAAATGCAAATCAAAACCACAATAAGATACCACCTCACACCTGTGAGAATGGCTGTTATCAACAAGACAAGGAATAACAAGTGCTGGAGAGGATGTGGAGAAAAAGGAACTCTGGTACTGCTGGTGGGGGTGCAAACTGGTACAACCACTGTGGAAGGCAGTGTGGAGGGTCCTCAGAAAATTGGGAATGGAGCTACCATTTGACCCAGCAATCCCCCTTCTGGGGATCTACCCAAAAGACTTGAAAACCTTTGTCCGCAAAGACTTATGTACCCCAATGTTCATTGCAGCGCTGTTCACAGTGGCCAAAACACGGAAACAACCAAAGTGCCCTGAGACAGATGACTGGATAAAGAAGCTGTGGTACATATACACAATGGAATATTACTCAGCTGTAAGAAAAGATGAAATACTGCCATTTGCAACAAAATGGATGGACCTGGAGATCATCATGCTTAGTGAAATAAGCCAGACAGAAAAAACCAAAAAACTATATGATTTCACTCATATGCAGAATATAAAACTGAAAGCAAAGAAAAAAAGAAATGAACAAACAAACAACCCATGGACACAATCAATAGTTTAATGTTTATTTGGGGGCGAGTGGGTCAGGGAGGGGAGAAAGGGGAGGGTGTGGGAGAGGAGGGGGGGAAGCTAAATATACGGTGATGGAAAGAGAAGTCACATTAGGTGGTGAACTTATTATACAACAAGCTGACAATGCTCTGTAGAATTGTATGCCTGAAACCTATGTAATCATTGCTAACAGATGTCACCCCAATAAGTCTAACAATAAAAATGAATTAAAAAATAAAATAAAAAGCCTTCCCTAAAACTTCTACGTAGTTCATTGTTTCTCCATATTTCAGCAGAATTCATTGTATGTGCCGAATTGCTTGTTTAACTGTATTTTTCTCTCCAGACTGTAAGTTTAAATATAGGAACTGTCTGGGTTTTATCTATTTTGTTATTTTCAGTGCCTGGCATATACTTATAGACAGTTTTCTGCATTACATAATATAGTGTGTTGGCAATAAATGGATCAATTTTAATAGTATCCCCTATTTCTTCTTCATTATACAATACAGATTTGTCTATATTTTTGAAAATTATTGAACGGAGTTCAATAGCTGGCTATTTTAGTGAATATGCCATATTTTTATGTCAATAGATTTTTAAAAAGATATTTTCCCCATTTATCATCCATTGCTTTGCCTCTGAGTAGACTAGAATTGTGTTCCACAATATTTTCCTAATTCTTATTCTTAGACAACAGTTCCCTACAATATTTTTATTAATCTCAGTCCATTTTCTCCCTGTAAATATCTATACACATAAATCTACTGACAACGTAAGGTGGTAAATGTTAAAATCCAAGTATCAATTTTTAAAATGTGTTAGTAACTAGTGGCTTGACTTAGTCATAACCTTTTTTTTTTTAAATAGTAGCTTGAAATAAGTTTTCTTTTAAAGTCAATTTGGTCCAACATGTGTAACGCACCAGTGGTAACCTATGTAGCACGTTCTTCAGTAGGTTGTCTGTATCAAACCTCCCTCATGCAGTGTCTCACTAGGTGTGGAATATTTCATGCACGTGTGCATACTTCCAGCCTTAGGTCTTTGTGGAGTTTTAAGCATTAACAATTCAGGTGGTAGATACGATGTAAACCATCTGTCAAAGGTATGTGCAAACCCACTAAAATGCTTCATGAAAGTCCTCTGTCCTACACAGCGAATGTATTATCGTTTAGACCAGGGTCAGGTGAGCGCGGATAGGTGCGGTCAGCGCAGTCGCTTAACGCGGGTTTGTGCTTGAGAGGAATCTCCCGGGCTTCCTGGCGGAGCAGAACTCAGGTGCGGAGACGCAGGTGGACCAAGTAGGGAACCGCCGCACCGCCGCTCCCCCCAGGCTGAGGGGCAGCCGGTCGCTGGCCGTGGTGCTGAACACGCTCCGAGCGGCCCTTGGGTTGGCGGTTCGGAAACGGCCCTGAGAGTTGGAGAGAGAGTGCGCCGGCAGCTGCCAGTCTTACGTCTCCCCTCGTCGACTCCTGGCTCCCGGCAGAGGAAGCACAGGCTGCAACCAGGGGAGTCACCTCGCGAGGACACGGGCGGCCTCGGACCCATTCCCATCAGGCGCATCTCCTGCCCCTCAACAGCAACCTCAGTAACATCAACGCGGCCCTTATTTATTTATTGAGTTCTCACGCAGTTCCCGACACTAGACATCTATTCCCAGTGGTCCTCACAACGTTCTCGAAATTTAGAATAAGAAGGTTGATAACCTTGAACACAGCTACCCAATGGCTGATCTCCTTCAATCTTGCCTCAAAAAAAATTTTACTGGGGGTTCCCTGGTGGTGTAGCGGCTAGGCATCTGTGCTCTCAAGGCCAGGGAACCACCAAAAAAGAAAGAAAGAAAGAAAGTTTACTGCGCACCCTCGACGGGCCAGCTTTAAAGCCTTTGCTCCTCCTCCCTTGCCGGCTCCACCCTTATCCCACCACGCTCCTTCCTCACCGAGCCCATCCCCCACCACCGCCGAGTTGAGGACCGTACCAAGGGCCGGGATTCAGAACACGGTTAGGTACAAAGCTTGCCTTTGGAGGCTCAACGTTTCCCCCAAACTGGTGGAAGATCCAATTCTAGTCCCAGGATCCCCAACTCGCTGTGTGACCTTGAACGACTGGCCACACCTCTCTGAGCCTGATCCTCCTCCTAACACGTTTTTGGGTTCTAGGACTGCGTAAAGCTCTTCGCAGATGCGCTCCGGTCTCCTCTCCGGCGGGAACACGAACACCAGGTCTCCTTTTTATCCTCTCTTCCTCCCATTTCCAAGCCCGGTTGGGCACGCTCGCTTCTCCCCACCGGGTCCGTACCCAACTCTACCCCTGGTGAGAAGACCTCAATCCCGTCAAATGGAGGCGTTCTCCCTGCCGCCCCCACTGTCCCCGCCCCCACCCCGGTGTGACCTGCCCTTCTGGGCCACACTAACCAGGCAGCGCCCAACGCTGGGGAGAGAGAGCTTCTCGCGCTCCCTCTGGGCAGTGCTGCGTCTCCGTCGTCCCCACGCGCCAGGACGCTTTGGGGAGTGCGACATGCAGCTGGAGTGAGAACGCGAGGGCGAGGCACGGCTGGCGGGACTGCCCCGGCGATAGGTACGAGTGTCGAAGCTGGCTAGAGTCTGGGTTTGGGGAGAGGCTTTAGGGGAGAGGATGGGGGGAAAGGGAGGTTCCAGAAAGAGCGGTGGGTCACTCTGTTCTCACTACCAGCGGTGTGTGCGTGTGCGTGCGTGTGTCCCTGCCTCCCTCGCCCCACTCCTCCCCGCCCCAGGCTCTCAATGTCACCTTCTCCCTGGGCTCCTGCATCTCACTTCCCTCTCTTTCCTCTCCAAGCACCCTCCCTGCGCTCCCGCGCCCGCTCCTCCCTCGCCCGCTCTCGCGCCGAGGGGGACCATCTCGGCCACCAGCGCTGTCCAGCCTCTCAGCGCAGTCTCGTCTCCCAGCCAGCAGAGTTGGGCCGGCAGCATGTGGAACGCGACGCCGAGCGAGGAGCCGTGGCCCAACCTCACGCTGCCGGACCTGGGCTGGGACGCTGCCCCGGACAACGACTCCCTGGCGGACGAGCTGCTGCCGCTCTTCCCCGCGCCGCTGCTGGCCGGCGTCACCGCCACCTGCGTGGCGCTCTTCGTGGTGGGCATCGCGGGCAACCTGCTCACCATGCTCGTGGTGTCGCGCTTCCGCGAGCTGCGCACCACCACCAACCTGTACCTGTCCAGCATGGCTTTCTCCGACTTACTCATCTTCCTCTGCATGCCCCTCGACCTCGTCCGCCTCTGGCAGTACCGCCCCTGGAACTTCGGCGACCTGCTCTGCAAACTCTTCCAGTTCGTCAGTGAGAGCTGCACCTACGCCACGGTGCTCACCATCACCGCGCTCAGCGTCGAGCGCTACTTCGCCATCTGCTTCCCGCTGCGGGCCAAGGTGGTGGTCACCAAAGGCCGGGTGAAGCTGGTCATTCTGGTCATCTGGGCCTTGGCCTTCTGCAGCGCCGGGCCCATCTTCGTGCTGGTCGGCGTGGAGCACGAGAATGGCACGGACCCTCGGGACACCAACGAGTGCCGCGCCACCGAGTTCGCCGTGCGCTCCGGACTGCTCACCGTCATGGTGTGGGTGTCCAGCGTCTTCTTCTTCCTGCCGGTCTTCTGCCTCACCGTGCTCTACAGCCTCATCGGCAGGAAGCTGTGGCGCAGGCGGCGCGGCGAGGCGGCCGCGGGCGCCGCGCTCAGGGACCAGCAGCACCGGCAGACCGTGAAGATGCTGGGTGGGTGGCGCGCTCCGCCGCCCGCCTCCCCGGCTCGGCCCCGGGTCCCCGCGCGCGGCCTCGGCTCTTTCTCGCCTGTCCGGAGCGCTCCCTTTGTTTGGCCTCTTAGTTTTGCTGCTGTGTGTGCGTCCCTGTCTCTCTCTAGGTTTTTCCTTTTGTACTTTCTCACTCTCTTGTTCCTGTTCCCCCCCCTCGGTCTCGCCCTCCTCCCGTCCTCTCTCTCTCCCCTCCCTCCCTTCTCCCCTCCCCTCCCCCAGCTGGGCCACAGTCTTCACTCTCTCTCTTTTGGTGTCTATCGTTGGGTCTCTTTCTTCCTGCCTCTCTCTCTCTTTCATGGACAAATGTCCAGCCCTCAGTGATTTGTATTTCCCTAAAATGAATTTTATGTCACCCAGAAACTTTGCTTCAAGACTGAAATAGTGAAGCAAAATTTATTGTGGTCCTGAAGTGTTAACGGTGAGGTTAAGCTTCTTGCTTCAAGTAGAAAGCGTGGCTCTAAGTTCCACTAGGAAAGGCAAGCTTTACATCTAGAAAGTATTCCGTGGTGATTTAACCTCTTCATGATTGCGCTGCAGAAATCCGTCAGAGACGATTCATTTTCTTTCACTACTGTGATTTGCTTTATGCCCTGCATTAGTTCAAATAATTGAATTAATTCTGTGTACGCTGCTGCTGTTTGTGCAGCTTTGTAAGGAAGGCAGTGGCAAATCAGTGCTGGAATCTCCACTTGTTTTCATGATGACGAGTCTCTCCAGGTAGAAAAGATGAGGATAAGCTAGGACAGGCAGACTCCCAACGTGAGGAAGGAAGACTTTGGGGGCGCAGACAGGACTTACTGACTCTCCCCAAAGGGTCAATCAGTGAACCGCTGGGTCACTCACGACTGCAGTGTGTTCAATGTGTACTGTCTGAATTCAACTTCTGTAGGTATACGTGCTTGGTAAAAGTGAAACACAGAACATCTTCACATCCAAGCAAATTATTAATTCTACTTGCTTTTTCAAAAGGAAAGTCTGTACGCCTTATTATCTGGATATTGCTGTCAACATTTTGTGCTTATTTGTATATTTAATGCTCTTAGAAGCCATTCCAAGATGAGTCTGTATTTATAATTTTACAATTCCCAGAATCTTGCATATTAAAGTGATAGTTCATTCAAAGAATGCCACAATTTTTTATTTTCTAGACCAGTGATTCTCACAACATGATGAATGGACTGTAAACCTGCTCCTGCCCTCCAGGGGACTCTAACAATCACGTGGCTACTGTGGCAGTGAGTTGCTACCATGCAACATAGTTTTGAGATTACGTTTAATAATTTCCTCCAATTTTATTTTTAAGTCATTAATCGTGCACATTAGTGTCTTAAGACTACAGTTGATTTTCTTTTGCCTTGACAATTTGAAGGGCATCACTATAGTACAAGGACTAAAATAGTTTGTTATTTTTCCTCTGATTTCTGATTTGAAAAACTTAATCTAGAATTTCAGAAGTCTTCAAAAAAATTTACCTCAGATGAGCAAACTGAAGGCTTGGATGGATGATCATTTTAGGTGATTTTATGGGCTTTGATATGCTGACTGTCAGGAAAAATTCCTGCCATAAATGCCCCTATTTTTCCTCGTATACCGTACTGTGTTTATTGTGGGTGACAAAGAATAATCCATCTAAGTGGTTCTCAGTGCTGACTGCATATTCAATTCTCTGTGAAATTTTAAAAAGGAAAGAAAAAAGCAGGTGTCCTGCTCTCCTTCCTAGAGGTTTTAATTTAGGGAGTCTGTATCGCATTCCAGGACGCGGTGCCCCAGGGACGTGGGTACACGGCTACCGCTGAGTGTGTGTGTGTGGCTGTGTCTAACACATCTGAAACGGCGCACTACCGTGAAGGAGCCGTCTAGTCCACTGAATCAATGTCAGTCCAATTTCGAAATGAGTCAAATAGTTGTTAAATACAAATGATTGCGAAGTTCAAGAAAAATGGTTGAACTGTTGATCCAGACAGAGTCAACCTTGCTGAAAAGGTAGGAATGGTGAAGAGCAGAACATAATGTTTCTCCGAAGTCACGGGTCACACCATACATAATCAAAACAAAACTGTATTTTCCAAATAGAATGTGATTTGCTCCGACATTTCGTGAACTGATGCTCTCTCTCCCATTATTCCTTTAGCTGTCGTGGTGTTTGCCTTCATCCTTTGCTGGCTGCCCTTCCACGTCGGGCGATACTTATTTTCCAAGTCCTTCGAGCCTGGCTCCCTGGAGATTGCTCAGATCAGCCAGTACTGCAACCTTGTGTCCTTTGTCCTCTTCTACCTCAGCGCTGCCATCAACCCCATTCTGTACAACATCATGTCCAAGAAGTACCGGGTGGCGGTGTTCAAACTTCTGGGATTTGCACCCTTCTCCCAGAGGAAGCTCTCCACGCTGAAGGATGAAAGTTCTCGGGCCTGGACAGAATCCAGCATTAACACATGACCAAGCGCATTGCTGAACAAAGTCATCGCTTGTTATTCTAAACCGGAAGCCATAGCACAGCAGAACTTGGGAAGAAGTTGAAGGTTAATTTTGGAATTGGGGACACGTAGGTCTGGAAACATTTGGGGGGAAAGAAAAGATAGAATTTGTAGTGTGTGAGAAGTTTAATTTGATTGCACACCCATCAGTGCTCTCATACACTATTTCCACATATTCATTGCCTGTGATTTTGCATTCTGCTATTGGTGCTAGCAAGGGCTTTGCAATTTGGAGAAAGGAGGAGGTGAAGAGAGGGCAATTAGGGCACTTCTTTTTTTGTTTCTTTTTCTTTCTCTTTTTTTTGGGAGGTCGGGGGTGGTTCCCTGGCTGGGAATCGAGCCCAGGCCGCAGCGTTGAGAGCGCTGAAGCCTAGCCACTATACCACCAGGGAACCCCCTAACTTCTTACAGCATAAATACTTAATCTGATTTACTTTTTCATGATGAGAAACTTTGATTGAAAAATGACATTAAAATTAAAAATTTTAAACATGACTTTTAAAAACTAGCAATCTTCATATCGCTCTACATCAGTGCTGTCCAAGAGAAATAAATAATCAATATAAAAATTATTCATGAGGGAGTTCCCTGATGGTGTAGTGGCTTAAAGCTTCGGCATTGGCACTGTCAGCGCTGCAGCCTGGGTTCGATTCCCAGTCAGGGAGCTACCCACATACCAAAAACAAACAAACAAACAAACAAACAAACAAAAACAACAACAACAAAATTATTCATGAGAATTTTATATCCCTTTTTCCTAAAAAGTCTTTGAAATCTGGTTTGCTTTTTACATTAACAGTACATCTTTGGGGCAGATGCTCTTCCCCAGGCCTGTCCACTCGTGCCACCTTGAGAACGTACTATCCTTTTAATAAATCTACTGCTTGCTTGGCTTAAAAAACAAAACAAAACAAACAAACAAACAAAATACAGCGCACCTTAATTTGGACATTGTTTTCATCAGTAGTAATTGATGTATTTAGATTTCACAAAATTTGCAAATGAAAAGGTAGATTGTTAGATCTAAATTGTTCAAACATACTTAAAAGTTTTTCAATAACCAAAGCTATTTTGTTTAAAACTTTTAAATGAACTGAAATTAAAAATTCAGCTCTTCAAGTTGTACTAGTCACATTTCAAGTATTCAAGGGCCAAATGTGGCTAGTTGTTACCATATTGGACAGTGCAGCTCTAGAGTATATGTAAAATTATTGTTAATCTTATAAAAATGTTTAAAAATATATACTCATTCCCTCAAATGTTTTTATAGCAAAATAAGCATCACAGAGTTTTAGCATGATAAATTCCCCAAATCACACCTAAATGTCTTTATGCTTAGAAGAACATGGAAATGATATATAAGATGCATTTTTGGGGGGGGCGGGGGGTAGTTCCCTGGCTGGGAATTGAGCCCAGGCTGCAGTGTAAGAGCACCGAGGCCTAGCCACTACACCACCAGGGAACCCCCAAAGATGCATTTTTAAATTAGGTTAAATTATACATGATATTATTCAGGAAATAAAACTATAAAAATGATAGAAAATTACATTCTGCCTTTTTGGCTCAACAAAAATATTTAAGCTCACCATAAGGCTTTGATTTGTGAATTAAAAAAATAACTTGTAACTTACTCTAGAAAACTCACAGAAACTTAACGAACATAGAAATTTTTCAAAAGGTGAAAAATTCAGAATCTCTTACATGCTACTGCTTATTGATATTCAAAACTTTTAATCTTCTAGCTGTTTATTTCCAAGTGCCTCTGCTGTGTCCTGCCTCCATGTTAGTTTTGCTGTTTACATCCCACTGCTTCTCTCATAGATATGTTTACTTGGATTTCCAATCTCCCTCTAATCATAATGATGAATGATGATATACCTCCAGCTGAATATTGTACATTTTGGTTACAAATCTAAAGTTTTCACTTACATTGACATTGTTTCCTGTATAGTCCACTCTTTGCATATTAAATATATTATCCCAAAAATGATTTCTTCTTAGTCCTGTCCAATACTAAGTTATATAAGCAATGGCTACATGACATTATTGGTTCAGCTTAGGAACTGATTGAGCCATTTAGGGAAATTGCAGCCATGATTGATTTTTTTTTTTTTTTGCTCCCCCAAAAGTAAAGATTATTATGCTGACATAATTGATTGATTGTTTATTTTAAAAACATGCAAATATAATCAGAATTACAATGTTTCCTGTAGAGAAATAGTTCCAAAATTCCTTCTGCCACTGGAACTGCCCTACCAATTTAGTCTAAATGCAGAACTTTAGCAACTTGATCATTCAGTTAATTCTTGAAAGTGCATCAGTATTTTATAAAAATGTACTGATTTATTTAAGCTTATGGGATACTAACTAGGTCATTCAGCATTACTGTCCTAAACAGGTCCCAGTAAATCCCAAGGAGGTATTTCAGTTTCCTGATACCTTAAAATTTTCATCTACAAATAACCTTTCACTTAAGAGGAAATAAGCCAAAAAACAAAAAACAAACAAAAAACATTGACTTCCATCACACAATAGATTGCTTTGAAGAAAAACAAACCTAATTTTTAATTAGCTCCTTAACTATTCAATGGTCCCCCTTTTCTTGTGGGTTCATGTCTGTAGTCTCAGCCTAAGTCACAGGGAAGAGTTTATACATCAAAAAACCACCATTGTCATTCACTGGTGTTAATCTGGGACTCAGGACATGTTCTGAGAAAGAGGTGTTTAATTTGTCCTCTTATACCATTGCATTTTTATTGCTTGTAACTTCACTGTAATGTCATCATACTCCATAAATTGTTTAAGACTCAGGGAAAAGAAGAACTTACGATGAGGAAACCTGTTTCTAAAACCCCATCATTTCCTGAGCATTTAGGATGTGCCTGGTATGTTCTAAGCTCGAGAGATTAAAAACAACAAGGATTTTATCCTTAATGAACTTATGATCACTTGTGTTGTGCTGCAAGAAGTAACTAATAAATATACTAAGTTATGAAGATAACATCTCCAGTTGACACTGAATCAAATTGTTTTTCAGCATTTCAAGGGGCTTCTCATCTCCATGTATTGCTGTGTATTTGGCTCAAAATAAATTTAAAATGGGCTCCTTGTACATGAACCAGTCAAATTTGTAGATGCATTTAATGTGTCTGCTGCACAGCATTCTTCATTAATATAAGGAAAGTAAAGAAATTGGTTTCATATTTGATCTGTGTTTTCATTTTCCTGGTTATCCATTCTGTTGACGTTTCTGTATCACACCTTACACTGTGTCACAAAATCAAGGGTTGCTTCGTTTTTATTTAGGAAGTGACTATAACATGAGTGAGAACTTTTAAATAATTGCTTAAAGAAAATATTCATTGTCATGAATCACTTAAAAATGGCAGTTTTGTGACAAAGATATTTAGAAATATTTCTATTGTCTGACCAGGCCTTCAAAACTATGTCTTTATAGCAGTCAACTTTTCATTTCAATGAAAGTTGTGATGAGATTTCACTTGAAATTTCAGCTTTTTCACTCAATGTTTTTATCAAGAACCTGAAATCATTCCAATTTACAATATTAGTTCAGCATTGGCAATTTTAGCTATAATTTTTTGCTGTTTTTCATTTATTCACATACTTGAATTTAACGTTAAAAATACAACTGTTAGATTTTTTGACAAGACTGGTGAAAACATTCTTTTAAAAAGCAGTTTGCACCTCTTTGAAATGCGATACACATATATCAGAATTTCTTGTCACAGTGTGTAAGTGAATAGAAGAGCTTTCTTTTATCAGAAATACTGTATCTGATATAAATAATGTAGTTAAAAGATGAAAATAACGTAATTCATGTTTCATCACCTAATGATCCTCCTATGATTTCTTTGCCATTTAAATTGCAACACTAGCCAAGCTATATTCCTATCCAATTGTAACTTAACTGGGTGATTAGTGACCAGTGTTAATTTAGTGAATTGTTAGCACAAATATATATTTATTTTTTATCCAGAGAACTGCACATCAAAATCAACAGAAAGCAGTGCACTGGTGGCAAATACTAACTTCTTTAAGTTCCCATCTTTTATTCATTCACATTAAATAGATTCAGTCATGTTAATTCTTGGCAATAATATAAGTTTGAAGCAGATAACGGAGAGAGTTAGGATAAGGCTTATTTTGTGGTTTTCCTTTGAATGCAAATTCTTGCAGGGTGTTGGAGGCTAGCATTTTGGATGAGAGAATTATCATACTTAAAGAAAAAAAAGGGCTGTCGTGATTATATTCCTGCATACCTACTGGAATTCCAATTAATATTTTACACTGTGACTCAGTATACCCTTTGCTCAAGGGACTACAGACTACCCTCAAAACTGGCAAACCATTAAGGCCCTCAGAAAGCACCTCTCATGTAAATCCACCGAAATGTTTACAAATGTCCTTTCCGAAAGAACTCGTCTCCCCCTACCCCCTCTTCAGCTCCAGAGAAAGTAAATGGAAAGATTTGGAAGATTTTCTGTGATTTTAACATCTCAAATCCAAACATTTCTCTGGCTCAACAACAAAACTATTTATACTTTTCACTTTAAGCACTATAGTTTAGTATACTGGAGAGCGTACTTGCTCATATAAAGACAACCAAACAGCACCGTTTCCTGTTTTACTGATACCCGCTGTATTCTAAGTCTGTGTAGAATTTACTACTTGGTCAAGTTGTATTGTTATAGTGTCATAAATGTCTCTACAGATATTTTGATTTGTGATTTTTTTAAAGGTTTTTGTGAATATTAAAGAGTTTACTGGAGCTCTCATGTCTTGTGAAATCAGGCGTTGGTTTTCTTTCCTATGTGTCCTTAACCAAATAACCACTTAATAAATTGATCTAATTTCTTCCACTTGCAGTTATAAATCTTGGTATCTGGGATATTTTACCTCTACTTTGGTCCTAAACTCAATTCTGTTCTGTCCTTTTGTTCTGAAATACATATTTTCCAACTATGAGGAGGCGTTTGTTGTAGTCAATTTTATTTCGCCAACGGCTCCAACATTCAGTAACGAGTTAAGCCATTTCTGTAAGTGCTGGCAGGAGTTAGGGACCCGCCATAGGCCGTGATCCCCAGGCTCGCAGAGCCAACCGAGCAAGGTTGCTGCAGTCTCCCTGGTGTTACACTAATCCGTGCCCCAAAGACCACAAGCTGTTCGAGTCAAAGGAAGGATTCCTGTGTGTCTTGAATTAGCAGTCATTCACTGAAGTTCCTGCGACAAATGAACTTTAAAGACTGGATTATGTGTCACCTGAATTATATGTCAATTTCCAGACATATGGACTCCAGGGGCCAATGAAACGGAAAGCTAAAATGGGAGGACCACTAAAGACGGCCAAGTTTTATTTGCCAATTAAGGGACTTTAAAATACCCTACTACCTATTATCACCATCATTTCAACTGAAAAAGAACATTAAACTAAAAAAAGGAGAAAGGACACAATCTTGGAATAAAGGGTTGTCACAGTGTGAAAGCTTTATGTATTCCACGTACCACAAAATCACAGCTGTATGCTGTTAACCTGAGTTCATTACAATTTGAAAGCAGTACCTAAAATGTATCCCGGGCAATAATTACGCTCAAGTAATTCCCCCCAAAAGCAAATTGTGGGATTTGTTTTTATTGATCTGCTGAGGCCCTGTCCACTGTCTTCTGACCCTTCCATCTACCTTTCCTGCAACTCTGTGCCAGCCAGCACCCCTCACATTCTTTCAGGCCCACTCCTGTGACAGACATTGGTCTGACTCTAAGGTCAAAAGAAGAGAGGCCAGCAGGACTGCCTGGGACTGGTGGGTCTCACATTCTGGGATCAGTGTAAAAGTGTTGGTTGCTCTTTACTTCCTGACATAATTCATCATAGGCTCCTAATTTTAGTTCTACATATTTTCACTGTAAGCATCTGTGCTGCAAGGATTTCCACCACAAACATTTCCAGCACACAACTATTAACTGGCCCTAAGGTGGTTTTGCTATAAAAGATAAAATAACTAACGGTTTGACATTTTGGGTTACAGTTGGCAGATTTAATATATTTAAACTACTTGTCAGTTGATTTCATTTCTATATTGATAAGGTTCTCACATTATGTAAATCTTATTCTTCATAATGATCTGTATGGTGATGAGTAGGCATAGTGACCATAAAATAGTGGATGATAACAACCAAGTTTAAAGCTAGACTATAGGGGAGTTCCCCAGTGGTGCAGTGGCTTAAGGCTTCAGCATTGGCGCTGTCAGCGCTGCGGCCTGAGTTCAATTCCCAGCCAGGGAACTACCCACATAACAAAAAAAGAAAGAAAAAAAAAAGCTAGACTGTAAAGCTACATGTAAAAGATTGAATGCAACACTAGAAAATGACAATGTATCAGTTTTTGCAAATCTTGCCATGAGCATAGTCATCTCTCCCACCTGTCAAAACCAAAATTTACCAAGTTATGGTGAATATAATCGAGGCAGTTACTAATTCACAACAGCCTTCGAGACCATTGGTTATCAATTCTTTAGTTGGAAACTGACACCTCTTTTAATGAAGGAAGAAACCGTAGTGGAGAAGAAAGTGCAATCCCAAGGAGATGACTCAACAAGCAAACAACGTATAATAATTTGAACAAAAGACTTTGAAGACAATGTATTTTCATGTTTTGCAATCTTTTTAAATTAATTTTTCACATTTATTTATGTCTTTCTTAATGTCTCTTTTTTTTTATTTTAATCTCTTTTATGATGAAGTTACCTTATGGTCAATTAGTCATGCAGTGAAAATGTTTTCAGGGAAAATGCTTACAACAAAAATGGACATGCCTGATTTCATAGCCAGTTTCCTTCCAGGGGCCCTCAAACTAATTAGAAATCAGCACACATCTCCTAAAGAAGAGTTTAACAGCACGTATTAAATGCATAAAACTTTACATGCCCTTTGCTCCAGTAAGCTCACATCAAGACTTAATTATGGAGGAGCACAAAGATTTCTCTGTAATGGTGCTCACTGCATCTTATTTATAACGGTGAAAACTGGAAAAACGCAGATGTTGGAGAATAGGGCATTAGTCAAATAAATTCCAGAAATGATACTAGTTAACAGTGATGTAGCACTGTGGTATCGGCTTTTAACTCATTTTCTCATGTGTTTCCCCAGCATAGCCAAAAGAAGGTTCTAGTCTTATCCCTACGGGGGGTAAGTGGGTAACTGAAAGGAGAATTTTGTCACGTGGTCAGTAAACGGCAGAACTCGAATTTGACCAGTAGGGTGTTATAGGCTTTGGAGCCCAACACTTACAGAACTTACTTCTGGCTTCCCCATCAGCCAGCAGTGTGGGGCACTCAGTGCTCGGAGTCGCACTCACTAACAGCGCAATGGGAGTCATGAAAACCTCGGTGCTCCGCGGTGTCCGACAGGCCTGGGACAGAACGTGTGAAAGCGCGGCATGAGGCACACGGAAGAGCCCGATCCACGTTCACTCTTTATTACTACAGTTTATTAGGTTGTTTACAATCTACAATTTCCAGTGCCAGTTTCTTTGAAGCAGAGCAAGGACCTAATATACGAAGGAATCTGACTGCAAGGTCCTTCTATAGTTTTAGTGTCTCCCCGACCCCAATTTTGACAGTAGTTTGATGTTTATCTAATGTAGTGAACTTTTCAGTGATTGGCCTTTATTGAGTCTTTCCAAAGAATTCAGTGTCGTTTTCAAAGAAATTGTGATTCTCTTTTTGCAATCACATTTCATCAGCTTTTGTAATTTTTCATTAAATAATTACAACAACGAATGCAACTTGGCACAGTCAGATTTGGGAACAAATGACTCAGGTGGTGGAACAGAAGTTCAGGGCACAGCCTTCTAGCACATGGCACATCCAGAACCTGTGACAGAGAGAATGGAGAGCATCGCATCCTGGCTATCTATTAATAAGTGAGAACCTTCTCATCCCGCTGTGAAAGCACTGAGAACGTACAGACTTGCTGGGGCCCTCTGAGCGGCCTAAACCTGGTAGATCACACTTTAGAGATCGTCTAGTGTCCCAGGAGGCCTAGGGAGTTTCATCCTGTGGGTCAACTCCCATCAATTGGCACTAGCTCCCAGCGGGGCTGAGAAAGGTCATTAGGATGACAACGTGTCCCCTTTACCTGTGGCTGTACTAGTTAGTTCTGCTGTTTTGCACTCATCCTGGAGTTTTCACTTTTTAAGGACCTGTCATTAATAGACGCATTAAAGGCAGCTGGGGTGGAGCTGTCAGACTGAACTGCTCGGTATGCCCAGCTCCGGCCAGGGTCTCGTCCTGCAGCACGTGAGGTGCATGTGGAGCGGACAGAGTCCTCTCCTTAACACCTGATAAACCTGAAAGACGGCCAGCCGTACCCCATCTCTATTTCCAATAAAGCATACAAAACACTAGCTGAAAAAATCAAAGTGGGCTCTGACACATGTGGTTGGGGAAAGTCAACTCCTTTCCGTTTCAGGTGGGAAAAATATTTGGCAGCTTTTTGTTTTTCTTTCCAGTTCTGCCATGGCTCCCACCATGGTCTTTAAGATGCATGAAGCCACCCCAGGCTGCCAGTCAGCAGGTCAGTAGGTAACGGGGAAATTACAGACCGAGAACACAGGCGCTAAGTGCAGAAAATTGGCTGACCAGCACCGTTTTAAAGGGGACAGAAAACAACAGGACTGTCCTATTTCAACCGGTACATCAGATCAGGCCGGTCTCACTGGGCTAAATTCAAGGTGTCAGTAGGCCGACCATACGTACCATTTGGAACAGGGCAGGGCCAATGTTTTCTGTCCTGTTTCAAATGGTACGTCTGGTCAGCCTAAAAAGAGGATGAGCAGTCCTCCTGTACAGCATAATCTGAACACTCCTTACGGTGGTAATAAGCTTGTAATTTTGCTCTAAATCTCCTCAGGTTAGTAATTATTTTAGGAGGACTGTACCCAATCTGATAACACGTAGCACTGCAGAAGGTCTATTTACATTTCAGTATGTGAAGCATGGTTTTTCAATTAAATAAAATAATTGTTCTCCTAAGTCAATTTTACTCATTTTGGCTCCTGCACGTTCTTGCACATGCACGAAAAGGTCATGAAAGCTGTTACTGTGTTGGTTTCGTTGTCAGAAGGAAATCTTGGCACAGATGAATGAGGCCAATTTTCTATCAATGCTATCAGGTACTTAAAATAAAAGATCAGTTCATCTCACTAATGGGTTGAGCTGTTTTTTCTTTTTTCATTCAGTTGATGGAATTGAAATGACGCTTTTAGAAGTCGTTTTGCCAAAGTAAAAATTCTTACATTATTGAGAATGACTAATTGTAATTTTGGTTTAAAAGTTTCCCATTAAGTTAAATGTATGCAGTTTGGAATGATAATACAAGTATAATTTTGGTGAAGCAAGGTGTAATTGTAAAAACAGTGTTCTTGCTAAATTATGAATCCTGTGGAATAAAGAGCAGAACTTGGAATCGATTTTGGTACACACAGAATTCATAATCCACCCAAAGACGGTGTGATATTCTATCAATTAAAATAAAAGACAGATTGTCAAAATTCACCACACACACACACACACACACACACACAGAGTAACGGACACAAATATCGCAAAATAGTAATACTCACTTTCTCTCTTTGTTTCCCATCATCAATTGGATTTCAAAAATGTTTTGAAGAATTACTTTGTAAATCAACCTTAGTGTTCTAAATATGGGTTATAAACATGCCCTCCGTATTTGACTGTCTTTTGCTTAAAATCAGTTGATATCTTTAATCAGAGTAATTACCAAAACCTCCTAAATATGAAACAGTTTTTGAAGCTCTACATAAACTTACTGAAAACAAAGCTTGCAATAGGGGAAAAAAAAAAATATATATATATATATGTCTATATATATGTGTGTGTGTGTATATATATAGACATACATATATATATATATTATATATACAAAAACAGAGGAAGAAACTGAACACATTACATAATGAAGGCTCAAAAATGTATAGATTTAATTTTGAAATTCTGTGATTGATCTCGAGATATCTTAAAGTTTGGGTCGAATCTTTTGATGGAATAAAATTGAGTATTTTTTGTTAAGATTTAAATATGGTAAAACATTCAAAAGGATCACAGGTTCAACTTATTTGACAACTTTTGTCATTAAAATATTGTCAAAGGAATGCACTCTGAATACAGACAAGCAACAGAATCTGTAAAAATATTTGGGCTGAAATCAAATATTTCAAAAAGAAAAAAAATAACAGAAAAAATAATATCCTCCTTTTTCTCAAAATTTGCTTTTACTTTATCAGAAGGAGCAATGAAAGCTGTCAAGGATTTCAAATTTATTAACCAAAAATGCAACATAGAAGGATACTGCAGATGATTTTCTAGAAAATGAAGAATAGATTATATTGAAAAAGTGCATTACTCATAAATATATCAGTGATACAGTATTAGAGATAGATATGGCCCCTAAAGTCCTGATTAAAGTATATCAATATATGCCAAGAATAATTTTCCTATTTTTTAACATTCAGAAAATCAATATGAAATCTTTTTATTTTGATTTCATACACACAGATTTTATCTTTAGAAATAACTTTGAAAATGGTTTGCAAAAAGAACTATGTTATAGTTCTACCAATAAAATTAATTTGCCAGTTAGTAAATAAAAACTTCAATAACTTTACAGTTAATTATGTTCTACTGTTCCCTTTTGTACTCCAAACTGTCCCAATTTGGACAGTGAATTTTATCTGATGACTGCAATAAAATGTATGATGATGTCTTAGTGACGTCTGCAGTAAGTGAACGATCTTGGCGATTCCGAGCACAATAGTTACGTGGTGAGTTTTAATCCCAACCCTTCCTGTATGAAGGAAAAACACTTAACGTGGCAGGGCTGGCCTTATAGAAGATCCTAAAAGAGGATTTTCCCAAAGGTCTCCCACAATGCAGTGGTTAGAGGTCAAAGATTTCCATTTAGTCTTGGAAGCAAGAGTTGCATATCAGATCAAAGTCCATGTCACCTGAGTTCTGTGATTAACATGGCTTGTGTCACCCCTCCCCCGCATCGGTTTCTAGTTCCCTGTACCTTTTACCATCTCTTTGTCTGTCCCAAAGAGCTTCGCGATGTGAAGTGCTGATAGGTAAAAGGGGGGAGCGGAGCCGGAGAGGCTGGCAGCTAGGCAACGAGGTAGGGAGTCAGAGCTGGGGCTCTGCGCCCTCCCGCCCCAAACCAGCAGGGAGGCTGCTTACGGGCGTGGCTGTTCTGAGCACAGGCTCCTGACTCTGATGGGTGCAACCCCATCGCGGCCTTCTCAGTTTCCGGGCCCCTGACCCCTTCAGCCATTCACCCCCAGGCTTCTGTGCTGGACAGTGGCATGGCAGGGAGGGACCTGCCCCTCCTCTGAAATCCTGCATTTGAACAGCCCATTCTGTGACCCCAAGTTCTACCATTCAGGTCTCTTGGCGGCTATTCCCTTCCTGTAGATGTTCTGCCTCGTTACTCTTTCTTCTGCCTCCCTGTCAACCAGTCCCCACCACCCATCCCCATGAGCTGAATTCAATCTGTGTGTGCCCGCTTTGCACCGTGTCCCCGGCGCTGTGTCAGGCCACCATCCTCCTCCAGATGCTGAACGACGATGGAGAAACATCTCATAGCAACAAGCACTCAGTGACTCCAAACATTCAAGGTGGACAAACTCTCCTGACCTATCACACTCGGTGGCAATGTGTCCTGAGCTCTCTTATGCCCCAGAGACTCTATTTCAAGCCTTCTCCAGTCTCCTCGAACCATGCCCACCCTCAGCAGATGCCCTGACTTCAAAAATGAAGTAAGAAGCCATTAGTTGCGGGCTGTCTGAGCTTGTCGCTCCATCTGGACAAGGTCACATGGAGCTGCACCCGTGTCTTTGCCCCTCCTCTCGCGTCACAGTGGGAGAAGTGCCCTCCCGAGAGAGCCACTCTCCATCAGTGCTCTGCTTCTCTGCGCCGCCACCTCCTGCGACTGTCCTCTCCCTCCTGAAGCTTCCCTCTTCCCTCTTCCTGCCACGGGCATGTGAGCCTGCTCGGGGTTTTCCACCATAACGTCTTAATTCCTGCTATGGACTGA
The DNA here is from genome assembly GCA_004026885.1 of Lyroderma lyra. Taxonomy (NCBI): domain Eukaryota; kingdom Metazoa; phylum Chordata; class Mammalia; order Chiroptera; family Megadermatidae; genus Lyroderma; species Lyroderma lyra. The sequence continues at coordinate 412,876 of PVJL010000344.1, read as the reverse complement.
CTTCTGTCCCCCTAAAACTTATTCGCTGCGTCTGTAGCTCCCAAAGGGATGCACTTGGAAGCGTGGGCTTCACGGCAGGATTAAGGCCCTTACAAGAAGAAACGTCAGCGTGCTCTGTCCCTTTCTGATTCCCTGTCTCCCTCCCTCCCCCTTTCCCGCCACTATGTGGGGGCACAGAAAGAAGGCCGTCACATATGAACCAGGGAGTTCTCACCAGGCCCAACCATGCTGGCTGGCACCTTGATCTTAGACTTCCAGCTTCCAGAACTGTGAGAATAAATTGCTCTGGTGTAAGTCACCAAGTCTACAGTTTTGTACGGCCGCGGCCGCCTAATAAGACAACCCACAGCGCCCTCCAGCTGCCGCCCGAGCTCTCTTCCCTGCTGAGGTGTGCAGTCCCCGCTTTCCCTCATTCCACACACTAAGCCACTCACATTGCAGGACAGTCGTAGTACTCAAAGAGAGAGTTTAAGGTCACACGGCGAGCTCTGTACCAGGACCGGCTTGGTCTGCGCAACGGGAAAGCACATGGTGAACAAATAACTGCCCGGTATCTATCCCAGTTGTGTGCTATGGGCGCCAGGGAAAGAGTGGCCCAAAAGGGACACTGCCTGACGGTGAACAGAGCCTCCAAGACCCTGCAGGGGACATGGATCACCATCCCAAGAGCAATGCAGAGGCTGAGAAGGGTTTGGAGTCGGAGAACAATGGGGAACCACTCGGTCTGCTGGTGGAGTGGGGTTGAAGAACGTGGAATGAATATTAGGAAACTTGTCTTCAATAATTAAGCGCTTCAGGAGAAACATCACCGAGACGATGCGCAGTGTTTTTCCCACACGTTGAGGCTGGAAGGTTGGTCTATGGAACTGATGCTGTGCCTGGGCTTGCCTACATGAGGCCTTCGTATGCACGTGCCAAGCCCTAGCCTTGCTGAAGACAAACTGTCCGAAGGAAGACTCCTCTTGACTTCAGGGCTGTGAGTCTATCTTGTGTTGGCCTCAGCAAGCCTCTGGCCCCCTGGGCCATCCATATTCCATCCCCACCAGAGCAGCCACCCTGGGAAGCAGCACGGCAGATGGTGGTGCACAGATTGGAAGAGGGAGATGAAAGCATTTTCACTTTGTTTTCAGGGCCTCCATCAGGGGCAAGCGGATGCCAAGCCCCAGGGCCTTAGCTGACTCCAAATTCCCTATCAATTAGGAAACTTGAAGGAGACATCCGAATGTCTTATTTATTCAGAGAGTATTTCTCTTCTCCTCTCCTCTCCTCTCCTTTCCTGTCTCTCTCTCCCCTTCCTCCTCTCTCCTCCCTCCCTTCCTCTCTCTCTAGAGATGGGGACGGGCTGGTGCCAAATCACACAATGCCCATCCTCTGCCCTTAATCTCAGTGAGCAGCTGCTACCCGCTTCCTGAAGAATAAAGTCCAAAGCTTGTGCTGGGACTCAAGACTGCCCAGTCAGATCTGCTCAGACAGCTGCAGTATGTCCCTTGCTCTTCTACATGCCTCAGAACTAGTATTTGGTCCCAGTAGAGGCTCTGTATTTCCTTCTTTCTTTTTTCCATTTTTCATTCTTTTAGTCAACAAATATTTACTGAGCACCTATTACGTTCCTAGAAAATAGGGATAATGTAGTGAACAAAGCAACATTTCTACCTTTATGGAGTTTACATTCTGGTGAGAAGACAGGTAACAAATATAATTTTGATCATCTTTATTTTTGTCTGTCAGAAAAAAGTTAAAGTTCACCATAAATTATACCATTTGAAAAACCACCACTATGACCATTTAGTGACAAATTTTGTAGACATTTCTCTCTATATACTCAGAGTATGTATATGTGTGATATACATTTCTATACCCCCCCACAAGCAAACACATTTTTATATCAATAGGATAAACTATACACTTGCTTGTTTTCAACTTAAGAAGTTACTAAGGAAATTTTTCCATGCTCCTCAGCACTAAGAGAGATCACCTTTTTAATGTTTGCATACTATTCTATTAAATGTAATTTCTTTAACCTTCCCTGTGTCCCTGAGTTCCTATTTTCAGCCCTTGGCTCCAGTCCCTGCAATCATCAGAGGCACAATGTTCCCCATGCAACCAAAGGCCAGCGCCCCTGAGAGCCGGCCCAGAGCAGAGGTGAGCACAGCACCTCCCTCAGGGGGCCCTTTGAGGGGGAAGGGCTCCCACTCCAGCAGGGAGTGTCACTGTGAGTGTCATTCTGAGGATAACAGAGACATTCGGCCCCGTGTTTCTTCTATCAGAAAAGTCACTTACAAAAAATAATTGTGCTCCTTTATTCCTCTTTTTTCTTCTAAAATGAAAGTAAATGACTCCCCTGCCTGCTACTGTCTTTAGGGCCATTTTCCCAGCAAGAATTCTCGCATGACAGTCAGACTGATTGATTTGGATTGTTAATTTGAGAATCTACTGATTACTTAATTTTTAAGGAAAAAAGAAAATTCAAGAAAGAATTGGAAAATCTGCATGCTACCTGTTTACAAAAGGCTTACCACACAACACCGAATGTGCTGATTGCCATGGAAACACGTGTTTAAATAATTAACTTTGTTATGCGAATTTCACCTCCATGAAAAAATGCTTACCAATACTTAGTACTTTTCCTAGGAGATAATTCCAAAATTCTCAACATACAAAAAGATGCCTATAATTAAATGTGTGTGGAAGACATGCCTTAGGGCATCCCCTGTGCCGTGAGCGGAGGGGAACCGACTCCCACCACAGGCCCTTCTCACAAAACTGGCCTCGGAAGCCCCAGTTTTATACTATGGCAATCAGTTTTCTTCTAGCCACAGGTGACTAAAACAGAGATCATTTGACCCGAGCGTACTGCATTCATGGGCAGGTGACTTGAGCCAGTTATATTTTCTTGATATTTTAAATTATTACACTCAGAAATGAAAATGAGTCAGTATTGAGGAGCAGACTTTTGAAATTACATGGAGTCAGGGCTGAAGTCAAGGCAAATTAAGCTACGGACATGCCAAGTTGTATGGGGCTGCAGTTGTATCTAAGCAGAGGAAACAAGAGGGGAGGGGGTGAAGGAGAGAGAGAGAAGAGGAGGAGGAGCAGGGAGAGGGAGAGGGGAGATGTCCCAGTTCAAAGGATGTGCCTAGCTCTATTTTGGGGGGAGGCCTGTCTGCACTGAGGTTTCTGTGCCCATGAGACTGCACACTGCATTGTTACTGAGCATGCTAGGGGGTATATCTGATTGTAAAAGTTAAACATCGACAAAGACAGGTCAGAGTTTTCCTTTGTGTCCACTAGAATTGGGTTCATTTTTATTTATTTATTTATTTATTTATTTATTTATTTATTTTTGGTATGTGGGCAGCTCCCTGGCTGGGAATCGAACCCAGGCCGCAGCGCTGACAGCACCAGCGCCAAAGCCTTAAGCCACTGCACCATTTTTATTTGAGCACTCACATTTCTTGTGCATTTTAAGGGGACAGTAAGCACTTCTAAAGTCTCGTGCTCTTTGGTAGGCCAAGGACAGCTAGTCTCGGCTCTGTGCATATTGTAAAAGCACTGGGTTCTAGTGCTGGCTCTGCCACGGACTGCCTCACTTTTCTGATCTGTCAAATGGGGTTGATAATACCAGATTTAGTATTTCTCAGGTTTCATATGACAATCAAATGAAATAATAAGTTAAAGCACTTTGTAAATTATAAATTGGTATGACAAGGTAGAGGAATTGTAGGATATGACCTGAGTAAGGGATGTTTGGGGTGTAGGCAGTGGTGAGGGGTGGGTGGTTTTTTCTGAACAAAAGACATTAAATTTCACCTTTTGTGAAAGTCAATGATGCAGGTCTCACTTTTTATTACAAGTCTCCCTAGAGTCCTAGATTGGAATTGACTTCCTTTCTCTGGTCCCCTCAAGTATCTAGCAAGATGCTTTGCACCTCAAGATACAGTTGTTTGAGCATCTGTATCTTGAATGGAGTTGAACAGCAATGGCTGTGACAGACTCAGGTCTACTTGTGCAGCACGATAGTAACCCTGGGAGAAAGGCTGATGGTACCTGGGAGTCCAGGTTCCACACCGAAAACATGCTCACATTGAAGTGAAGCTCCCCTGTGTGGACTAACTCTGGGTCGTCATTCCCAGAGAACCGTGGTGGGAGGGACTGAGAAGGGGGCCGGGAGAACAGGTGAAATTGCATGTCTGCAGTGATGTCAAATGACTGCAAGGAAAAGTGTCAGCCAGAGTGTCCCACTTACACTGAGGCACGCCCAGGCCAGTTCTTTTCTTCCATGACCCCTCAGCTCCGGCAGGGAGATGTCTGATTCCTCAATGAAGTTAAGTGTAGTCTCCCATGCCCTGAAGACCTCTTCATTCTTCTGCTGTATTTTCTCTGCTCTAGTCTATTTGGCACCCCCAAAATTGAAAGCTGGTCATTCCTCTATGAAACATTTCCCTTTCCTCATTCCCTTGCTGGGTTCTGCCTTTCAGGAACTGTAATGCCAAATAGAATAGGATAAGCACCATTCATTCATTCAGTGTTGCTGTTTATTCTTTAAAGCACAGCTCAGATATTACTTCCGAACCATCACTGACACCTCCTCATCTCCAGTGATGGGTCCTTTCTCCATAGTACAAATATCCTGATCATTCCCCTCTCACACTGATCACAGAGAGGTTATTATCTACTTACATGTCTGCCTCCACCATACAGCGTAAACCCACATGGTCAGGGGTTTTCCTAACTTTTTCTGTTCTTAAAACAGTGCTTGACACAGTAAAAGTGCTCCATATATACTTGTGGAATGGTTGAAGGAATATATATACTATAGAAAGCATGGCATTTAAATTGTGTAATAGTGCTAGAAGTGTATCTGTTGAGGTTTGTGTGTCACAATCTTACAAAAACCAGGCTGATTTGCAATGGTTTGTCTATCATACCCTAAATCTCACAGAAAAAGAGTCTAGTTTCACTTCTTAAAAAACTGAGCACTGCTACCTACACCATCCCCTTACACAGTGCTTTCATACTCCCTCTCATTTGTTCACAATGACCCTGCAAAGTAGGACTCCTCTTTACAATGACAGTGAAGCTTGGCCTTTCTACAAGGTGACTTGCTGAGGGTTATACAGGTTGGTGAGAGGAACCAGGATTAAAATCTGGGATCAGTGCTCGACTGTTGTGGAAGGTGTTCACCATCTAGGGATCAGTTTCATTGATTTTAAAGGCAAAGAAGGGGACTTAGGAAAAGCACATCTAGGTACTGTCTCATAGGAATAAAGTCCAGGAAGAAAAGGGCCCGAGGCCAGGAGACCAAGCTGCTGTCACTCCGCCATGCCATCCCTTCTTCATTCCCTGTGGCCCATCTGCTGTCCAACAGAAAGCCGCTCTGATTACACAGTGATGTTTCCGTTCAAACGCACCTCCACACTCATACGTGCTGATGGATACTTCAGTCCAAACCCCTGGGTGAGGTGCTGTGGGAAACAAGAAGATGAGTGGGACATTCTCTGCCACGGTGGATAATTAGATGAACTAAAATAATTCCTACGGCAAGTATTATTCATATATTTATATGCACAAATTTACTTATTCAATAAAGATTTACTAAGTCCCTGCTATTTTCTGGGCAATGTTCAAGGTACTAGAGATACAGTGGTGGTAAGACTTAAGTCTGTGCTCTTGAGGTACTTCCACTTTATTGAAGAAGAATTAAGAGAAACATTTATCTGCCTTAAGGGACCTGCCCAAGTAACTGCCAGGGATGGCAGAGCGGGACTCGCAGCTCAGCAGCATGACGCCACAGCTTTGCTGTCGGCCACGGTCCTACTCCACCAAGAGCCTGAAACGTCAGAAACAGGAAACCGGGTATCCAGGACCCACGGGCATCCTGGCATTATTGGAAGCAAAACAGACCGACTTTCTCATAAAGATGAATCAGAACTAACTTCCAGAATTCACGTTATTTGTGATATATTCTGTCCCCAAATCTTCAGCTGATGAAATAGTAAACATCAATGAAATATGAGACTTGCAACAGTGTGATGGTTCCCCAGGACCTATCCCGCTTATGATTATCAATGATGTACGTTTGCTATGTATTTCGCAATATCTCAGAACTCTAACAACCTGATTGTAAATCTGCTGTTATCTGGGGGAGGCCCAGGAAAGCAGGCGATAAATAAGGGAAGAAAAGAGAGAAACAGGAAGATTTGAAAATGTCAGAAGGAATTGGATGCCTTGCTTTCTTAGTTCAGTACTAACAAGTCAGCTCTTCAGAATTCAAGAGGGAAACAGATCAGAGCAGAGGCCCCGTGATGTTGGTGTGCCTTAGATTTCAGTTCAGACAGGAATTGTAACTTCACTGAATGGTGCTAATGAAACACAGGGCAAGTTGACTCACTTGTGTTTGACATTTAATTTGCTGCATGATTCCTAGCCATGTCGCGCTGCCTGTTGATTGGTGTTTTCAAGATGGATACGTCATTCAAAAAGATGCCTTATTGTAAGAGGTGGTAATACTGGGGGGGGGGGGGGGAGCACTAAAGAGTTTTATTACACAATACATGTATTTTTCATCTAAAAAACTAAAGTATTACAGTTAAGACTAAAATCTCTTATCATCACTTCCCCACTTCCTATTAGGGTATATTCAAGTTATGAATTTTGATTGTGTCCTTCCAGACTTTTTTTGCATCTGGCTTCTGGAACGTGTGTTGTTTTACGGTCTGTTAATGATTGGTCACAGATTTCCTTAAATGCCTTGAACCTGCCAAGTTTCCCACTCCTTGTCAGGGGGCTCGGTACACTGGTGCACACCTTCAATGCACACGCAGTTTCCATTGCTGCCTAGCCTTCAAGCCCTGCTGTACAAGGCCTTAAGATCAGTCAGAGGTGAGACAGTGGGGCCTTCCCAGGTCTTCCCTGAGCATGAGCATAGCTCGGCACATGCACATGGCCTTCTAGACTGACAACTAAGTTACAAACTTTTAAAAGCCTCTATAGACATCTCATTTACTAGAAAGTGATGTTTTTGGCCAGGCTCTTATTTGCCTCAACTGGTGTTGCAGCCTCAAGTCGTGGCAGGGTTACACAATTACACTGATTATTTTTCAACAAATGCCCCGAACATGTGGCTTTTCCCACAGAATGAGCTCCAAGGCAGGTAAATAATGACAATGCCCTGCGAATGAAGGTTTGCCAGGGAGCTGTCCAACAGGCTAAACAGTGACAATGTCCTGGGGGTGAGACATTCTGAGTAGGGTGGACCACATGTACCACTTTAAATGGGAAAGAAAACAATGGTACTGTCCCATTTAAAACAGGACATATGGCCAGCCTACTGACACCGTGAACTTGGCTCAGTGAGACTAGGCTGACCATACGTACCATTTGAAATGGGACAGGACCATTGTTTTCTGTCCTGTTTGAGATGGTACATCTGGTCAGCCTAACCCTGAGGCTCTCCAAACCTGGCATGCTTCCTGGTGGTTGCAAGGTCACTGGTTTTCAAGGCTACTGTGGAGCGACTAGATTGAGATAAAATATGAAACCTGCAGTTCTTACCAAGCTTCAACTATTAGAAACCTTGGGTCAATTCCTGGAGTTCTGAAAAAGTTTCCAGAATTTTGGGCAACTTTTTGCCAGTGTTTATGTTGCTCTTCTGGAAAAGCAGATTAACAGATGTCCTCTCTCCATCCTTCTTGGAAGTCCTGCCCCCCATTTACTCACTTTTGATGAAGACAAGTAAGAGGAAGTGTTGTCAGAAGAGGCGTTATCCACACCCATGCCACAGATTTGGTGGGAGACGTGGTCGACTGCAGAGCAAGTACCCCAACCAACAAGCACTGCTACTCACTATTCATGTCTTTTGAAAACCACCCTTCCAGAGCAAGAATTGCCATGTCTTTCAAATTTCAATAGAATCTGAATTCACAGTATTTTGTGAAATTTCCACATTTTAAATTATTGACTACTTCAATTAAGAAAAATACTAAAACATCAAAAATAACACACCCATGGAGCAGGAAGAGTTATGATGGATCACACCACTGCTATGTAAACTTTTCCTAGCAAGTGAGTCAACTGAGTTCAATTTAACAAATCTTTTTTAAGTGCCAGATGCTATGTTATATACTGCAGAGTTGAATGAGACTGGCTGCACAGACATACATTCCCTCTCTCCAGTTTCTGAGGCACTTGGAGTCTAGCAGTGGATGTAGGAAATTTTTTTAAGTCACTACCTTGAATAAAGGGTACCTGTGCATCAATTTGTTAGTTTTAATTAGCCTGAGTCAAGATATCCCAAGAGGTGTTTAAAAAGGTCTTTTTTGCAGTCCATTTGTTTAGGGAGGTGTGTGTGTGTAGTGTGTGTGCATGCGCACGCACAGCAACTAAGGGTAGGGAAGAAACCTTGAGAGCTGCATAAATCCTTCCGGGGCAGAGGGCCAGAGATAACTTGCGACTTGCAAGAAGAGCACTGGAAGCGGAATCCTGTGGAAGCTTCTTTCCTAGTTTATTCACTTACATGCCTCTAGCTGCTGAGAGAGTGCATGGGAAGCAAATTTGGGAGATCTCGCATTTCTAAAAATGTCTTCATGATACTTCATATTTGATTAAGAGTAAGCAGGTGGGAAATCCGTCTTTCAAAATCTTGACATACTTGCTTGATTTCTAGTTTCTAGTGTTGCGATTGAGAGGTGCTGGTACTGACTTCTAACCCTTCCATGTGACCAGTCATTCTACACTTTTGTGAACTTCTCTTGGTTCTACTGTTCTGACATTTAAAGATGGTTTGCCTTGGTAGAGGTCCTGTTTTGAGCACTTTCGTGCCCTTTTATTCTGGAAACTCATGTGTTTGACAATTTACTTCCCTTATTTTCTGTTCTTTCTAGAGATCCTATTATTTGGATATTGAATATCCTGGTCTAATCCTAGTTTTTTGTTTTCTTTTTTAAATCTTTGTTTGTTGTTTGTTTTTTGCTGGTTTTCCTTGTTTTTGTTCTTAATTCCAGCTTTCAACTCTTTTAATTTCTGAAAATGTTTCCACTTTCAAGAGATCCTTTTCAAAAGCATTATATCCTTAGGCTACAGATGACTTATCTTTTCTCACCTCTCTGGAGGTATGATAGTTTTCTGAAGCTTCTTTTCCCTTAGCCTCTGATTCTCCCAAGTCATTGGCTTGGGACTTTTCATTCATCTTAGCAGTCTTTATTAGATGTCAGGTTACCCTTGGTAAAGCCGGAGGACTGAAAGCTGACAGAGAATCATGCAGTGAGAGTTTCACCTTAGGGCAGTGGTTGTACAAAGCTCACCTGAGGAGCTTTAAAAATACATGGATGCTCCATAAATACCCATTTTATTGTTATAGGGTGGGATGTGGGTGTAGAGATTTTGAAAAGCTCCCCAAGTGGTATTACTGTCCAGCCAAAGCTAAGAAATTCCACCAAGGAATGCTCCGGCCGAACCACTTCACTGAAGATCTTTAGATCGTTCTTTTTGGCCCAAGAAGCTCTTCAGGTAAATATCGTCTCAGATGCCTGTGTTCACTCAATACTGTCTTTGATAACGTACTTTCACTCTTAACTGTGCATAATGTCTCCGAGTCGAGGGTCTATTTTACCCTCTCCTGAGGATAAACATGTAGGCTTCTGCAGGAGTGAAGGGGCAGTTGTCCAGCTGCAAAGAAATGGGGTGAGTGGATGGAGATTCTATGGATCTAACGGCATTTTAAATAGCTTTCAACTGATGCTATTTCAACTTCTCTTCAAAAGACATGCATATATGTCCATTTTTGATCCTTCAAAGTATTCTGCATGTAAAGTGCATTGGTGCTTATTCCATCCCACCCCCCAATATATTCGAATAATTAGAATTCAGCTTTCTTCAGTTAGGTTTCCAAACTTTTGGTGCTAATAACTTCTCTCTCGTTGTACCCAGTGTTGAGAGGAACTGTGATTTAAAAAAATTGTTTTCTTTATTCTATTCACTGGAGGGTGAAGAGCGTCAAAATTTGATGTGTTCAATTTGTCATTTCTGCCCCTAAGAATGGCTGTTATTCTTTATATTAAAGAAAGTGAGCTCTGAGTTATAAACAATTAGTTTCTTCATGCATTTTCCCTCCAGAAATTTAAAAAAAAAAGAAAGAAAAAAAAAAAAAGTAGGGATTCCTAGCAAAACAATCTAAACATAACAAAGAAACCATAGCCATAGTAGGAACACTGTGCTTTGTTGCTGTTGTTGAATGAGACCTGAAAGAAGGTCAAAACTGTGAGTTCGTCATGGAGAGGGAGCAACTGGGTGCTGGGTGACCAGACCTAGACCTGGGCTCCTGAGTTGTGGCATACTGATAAAACGTTAGGCAAAGAGGTACGTTATTCACACAGACTTTGACCAGAAAACTGGCAGCCCATGAACCTATATGGTCCACAATCACATTTTAGTTGGTCTGCATAGGGACCTATTGATTTTTCACTTCTTTTGAAACATAGTGATCGCAGGACCTCAATCGACAGGAGGTGGGTTGCAGCTGCCCCTTTAAATGGCACAGCGACCATCATACTGTGCCACCTGCCTGGCCTCTAAAGGCATTTAAATTTGCAATTTCTGGGATGTGGTTTAAGTTTTTAAACTTAAAAAGTAACAACAGCAACAATAACAAAAGCAATCCTTCCCATGGCAGAAGAACCCTACTACTTAAGTCAGAAAGAATTAAAACATTTATTGGGCATAAATATATTACATATACACTACAGATACAGTTAGGTATTACATATAGCATAGTATTTGCAAAATCTATACATTAAAATTGATATGGCAGTTTTAATACAATGTATATGAAATAGTCTAAAATTTACAATACAGGAAAACATGATTTTTTTTCTCCTAAAGTTGAAAAGCTTGGAATGTATGTCCAACAGTGAGGTAAAACATTTTGTCTTTCAATTTAAAGAATTGTGCAAGGATAACATTCAAACACATTCAATTAGGGCACTTTTCAATTTTGACAGGAATACTGAATTACTGTAGCCAACACAACACAGCTAGAAAATGCCAACAGTTCAAGTTGATAAAAACAAGGCAGATAATACGAAAAAAATCTCTTAAAAAAGTTTTCCTTTTAAACAATTTCTTTGAGGACAAAGGGCAGTTTGTTTCACATGACTGGAATTTCCTGTGCTAGGGATGAGTTTGACACACAGAATATCAGATAGCCACTCACCCATTCCTACATACCGCCAAAGGGCAAAGAGAGAAGGTTAATGTAACACTTTATTTTATTGTTCATGTGTAACGGCAATATATATATAGTTATATATCAATATCACATATACATATTTGTGATAGAAAACAGGGCCAGATAGAGTAATAATTTGACTGAAGAGATTATAACGAATATCAAATAAAGGAGAGCAATAAAATAAAGTGCCGTCAGCTAGTGTTTTGCACACTTCAACTTTCTGGTGGTTAAATTTGGTAGTATGAAAATCTCAGAAAGATCAAAATATTCATAGCAATTCTGACCTAAACTATTATTTCATTTTAAAAACCTCAACCAATTCAGAGAATTTTATAGCAGCAGTTCTAAAGTGTTTCCAAAAAGGGACTTTTTTTTCTGCAAACAGGGTTCTTGTACTCAGCTGAATCTTCACTGCTTAAAAAATGTCTTCTCCCCAAAACACCTGCATGAAAATTGTCTCAGAAAATGCAGACGCAATGTTATAGTGGGTCATAATACACACTTAAATAGAGAGATAAGTTTTGGAAGGCCAGAACTTTGGCAAAAATATATTTACCTTGATGCCATCAGTTTGCAAGACTAATTAAACTAATTATTATAGTCAATAACAAAATACAGAACTCTCTAGTATTTACTACATCAATATAGGCACACAGAATAATTCATTGATCTTAGCACTTTCATTAAGAGATGATTATGGTTTTTTGGATACATGTAAACGTTCTGATCACTGATAATGGATTTTTATTTTTTGGCATTTAATGCACTAGATGCTCCTATCTTTAAAAACACAAGAAAATGTCAGAAGATTGATAATACTACAGATGTTGCCAAGGAACAAGATTGACCTAAAATTACAAAAGTATAAAACACACAAAAAATAACATGCTATAAGGAAAAATTAGTACATAAGTACATTTAAAAATTTTTTACAATAAATAAAGATTGCACTGTAATTGGCATTTAAAGTACTGTATGCAGAATATAGTATAAATAAACCAAAAACAAAATAATGTTGGTTTCCCCATGACTTTGGTATGGGAATATTATAAGCTAGTACAGGATACTGCATCTTAAGACAACATAGACCAAGCACAAAATAGTTATGATCAAGAAAAACCAAGTAGCAAAAATATACAGAAACAGAAGCGCGGGATACACTGTGTCTGTTGCACCCTTTTGGAATATATGTGCACCTCCAACTCTTAAATGTCCCTGAGGTACGTGAACATTATGGACTTCATATAAATAATCCAATGACTTTGGGTTAAAATTGATTATCTCATGACTCAAAATAAACATGCGAGAGTAACACTTTGCACTCCAATAGCACCTGTTAATCAAGGATCTCAAAGCACTTACGAACACTAGAATCCCCATTTTATTTTATTTTATTTTTAATGTATGGGAAAACTGAGGCACAGAGAGGTAAAGTGACGTGTTCAGGTCACGCAGCAAGTTAGTGACAGATCCAGGGAAAGAATCTAGGCTCCTTGACCCCCCCATACACCCTGTGCTTACCACCAAATACCATCCCCTCTCCACACATGGCCAAGTCAACCCCACAAAAACAGGAACTACAAATTTAGATGATTCTCTTTTGGGATTTACCAATTTCCATTTGCTATTAGATTAGTATTATGTGCACTGAATTAAGGTATTGAAATTCAATCACTGCAATGATACCTCAAAGAACAGCCTAAAGGCAAAAATCTTTCAAAAATAATAAGCTGACGTATAAGAAGACCGCTCACAATTAGTGTAAATCATGGACAATGGGCAGAGGCACTAAACTGTCACCAGTTCTCGTCATATAATTCTGGTCAAACATAACAGAATATAATAACTCTAGTGATTAGATTAGAAGTAGTTATATACAAAGACAAACAAATACGTTAAAGCAGCTTTTAAAATAGCTGAACAAAGAAACAACTAACTATTGCACAATGCCCTCTTAAAGTTACTGCTATGAATCGACGTGGTAAAATCTACAATGCTCCATAATTTATAGGTGCAGTTTGGTTACTTGATTTCTTAGACAGGCAGCTCATAGTGTTAAAAATCATAAGAAATACAGATTATTAAAACATTTTAGAGTAAAGTACACATTTTGATTTAAAGGAGCTAAACATAGTTAAATAACTGAGTGACAGCATGGGTGTTTAGGGCAGCCGTATCTGAGTGAACACACCTTCTGTATGTTGTCGTCGTCTTTGTGTGGTGATACTCTGAGCAACACTGCAACCCTAGCCCTGTAACTACACACACTGTGATTCATGTTCACAGATACAGATGGTCAAGACCTAAGAAGTGACTGGTGAATATAAATTACTAAAGTGTAGCATGAAATAAAAAATCAAAGGCTTGCAAAAGACATCAGTGAAAACAGAATAAAGGCAGATCTGAAAATGTAAAGGAAAACACGAGAAAGCTAGCTTTTGGTATCTGGTTTGCTTTTCTTCTTCTTCTTCTTCTTCTTTTTTTTTTTCTTTAAAAAAAAATCCAGTTTAATCTCTTCCTAGTTTTGAATTTCAAAAAGGTGCACCAAAACACTGATATTTTTTTCCTAGCTACATCTGTAAAACAAGAGAAGTATATAAATCAAAGAACAAAAGGGCTTAAAAGGGGGATTATCTGAATAAATGTGTGTATTAAAATGTGTAGCATTTATTAAATTCATACCTCTAATTTTGTTGGGTTTGTTTACTTCATTAAGAAGTACTGTAATATAAAGGCAAATAAAATGGACAAAGTTGCAAAGCCAACCACAATGAGGGCTGCAAACTGTTCGTCAGTAGGCATCATGCTCTTCATTTTGGGGTCATCTAAGCTCCCCATGTCCCCTGTAAGCAGGACCTCACTTCGTTGTAACACAAAAGCTGCAGAGGGGCTGAAAGCTCCGCATAGCTCCTGAGAGGTGTCTAAACAGCGACGACACGCACACACGCGGAACCTGTAGTCTGTGTTGGTCTGGAGGCCTGAGATTTGGAATGTGGCTTCTTCTCCCTTGTACACCTTCAACAAGAGGAAAAGTCCCGGTCAATTTATTTATAATAACACTGTGGTCCCTAAAGTAATAACCATATAGTATCAGGAGACTTGTGGATCTGGCTTGGTTTAAATCAACTCCATAATAACATAAAAAATTCCACAGAAAGGTATTTCTTTCAATCTACATTTCATCCATAAAAAAGATATTCCAATTCATTCTGAAGAAAACATAATACAAAATTCAGTAACTTTGACAGACAGAATAAGGCACTGACTAGAACTGCAATTTACATAAGTAACAAAGATGCATCTAGCTAAATTTTAGTAACAATTTAGGCTATGAACCAGAAGATAGACTCTATGATCTTGGTCCACAGAACCAATTAAGATTTTTTAAGTGAAACAATTATAAACTATAAATTGTACAATGAAATGCAAAGTTTCAGTTGATCATTTTTGACAATTGGATATATCATATAACAGGACTCCATATTAAGATATCCCATTCCTACCCCAAATAGGTTAACACCATTCTGATTTCTAATTCTGTTTTGTTTTACATGTTCTAGAAGTTCATATAAATGGACTCAGAGTATTCACTCTCTTGTGCCTATGAGATTCATCCATGTTATTGATTCAGCAGTTGTTATTTTTTTGGTGTGGTAGTATTCCATCATATGCCTTTTTCTTTCTGATGGGCATTTGTGTGTTTCCAGTTTGGAGTTAAAATAAGACTGCTATGAACAGTTTTGTACAAATACTTGAGGAGCCAAGTTGTACTTTTCTTGGGCAGTATCTAGGAGTAGAAGTGCTAGTTCATAGGGCAAGTCCATATTTAACTTCATGAGAAACAGTTTTCCCAAGAGATTGAATCACTCTGAACTCTCACCAGCGAAGTATTCAAGTTCCAGTTACTCTACACATACTCACCAACTTTGTTATTGCCAAGTCTTCTATATTTTAGCCATTCTAGTAGGTGAGCATGGTACCTCATTTGCATTTCTCTGAGGTCTTAATGATGTGTCCCATCTTTTCATGTGCTGAGGTCATTCATATACCTACCCTCTTTTGTGAAGAGTAAGTTCAAATCCTTTGCCTATTTTCAATTTGTTTGCTTTTATTAGTTTGTAGGAGCTTTTTATATAATATGGATTTAAGTCCATTGTCTGATATATGTGGTGAATACTCTCCCAGTTTCATGGCTTGCCTAATCATTTCTTGAGAAATTTCTGATATAGTCCAATTTATCATAAATTATCATTTAAACATGAATTCTGACAATTAAGTTCACGAACTCATCCTAGAAAAAGTGCTACATACCTCATTGGTGAGTATCAGTATGGTCAGCTTTGAAGTACTCCCCTTGGGAAGCTACGTACCGATACCAGCACCTAATCTACCCTTCAAAGCAATTTTGGAACTCTTTTTTCTAGAATGGCCATCAGAGTTGTCGTTGTATGACCCTTGATGTCCTGAATGTCATCAAAATGTGTTCCTTTCAGTATCTGCCTTTATCTTAGGGTAAAGATAAAAGTCACTGGGGGCCAGATCAAGTGAGTAGGGAGGGTGTTCCATTTGTGTACTGGCTAAAAACTTCCTCACAGACAGTGCCATGTGAGCTGGTGTGTTGTCATGATGCAAGAGCCAGAGTTGCTGGTGAAAAAAGTTCAGGTTGTTTCGGTCTAATTTCTCCATGCAGCCTTTTCAGCACTTCCAAATAGTAAACTTGGTTGACTGTCCAGTTAGTACAAATTCATAATAAACCTCTGATACCAAAGAAGATTAGCAATATCATTCTGACTCTTGATTAGGACTGATGAAACATTTCTGGTTGTGGAAAATTGGCTGACTTCCACTGTGTGCTTTGACACTGTTTTAGGGTCATATTGGCACACCCATATTTCATCACCAGTGATAACATGGGCCAACACGTCATCTTGCCTTTCCACAAGTTTTGGCAAACTTTGACTCTCCTTTGCTTTTGTTCACCATTGAGTTTCTTTGGGACCATTTTTGAACACACCTTTCTCATGCTAAGATTTTCAGTTAAGATTTTCCTGTTTCTCAATCGATGTTCACTTGGTCTGCTATGCTTCTTACAGTCAACTGACAATTCTGATGCACAATTCAATGAATTTTTGCAATGTTTTTGTCAGTTCTGCTCATTACTGCTTGCCCTGACCTCTGTTTATCAGTGATGCGTTCTCTCCCTCAGAAAAACATTTAATCCATTTGTACATTGTCATTTTCTTCATGGCATTATCCCTATCAACTTGGACTAACATGTCCCTGATTTTACTTCCACTCTTGCCAAGTTTAACCATAAATTTAATGTTTGCTCGTTGCCCTAATTCAAGCTCTGACATACTTGAGACAGCACACAAAAACACACAATAATGAACGCCACTCAGCAAACCACCACCACATGTCGACACAAACACACCTGTGAGACACAGATATACCAAGGTTATGAAACCTTACCGACTTGTTCGTACAGTAATGCCAAAGTAAGCACATGGTAGCAAGTTCATGAACTTAACTGTCAGAACTCGGTAACTCAGTGGTCTGTCTTGAGTGTTTCCTCTCTGTATGACCAATCTGTTTTGTTTTGTTTTTTCCATTAAGGATCTGTGTATGTTTTCTTCCCCTTTCTTTAGGCTAATATAATTACCATGAGGTTTTATTACAGTACTTGAAAAGTACCAGTTTACTTAGAGCTTACCACCCTTCAGTTGACTATTTCAGGGAGAGGAGGTCTCAAAGGTTCTTCACTCAAAGTAATACTGATCCTCAAAACTTAGAGGTAATGATACTTAGATTAAAATTACATAAAAGTTTATGGCTTATATTAGACTCAGTGAATAGAGATAGGAATAAAAACTAGCTGGAATTCAACCAAATCAGTAAGAGACTGGCTGATGAGTAAAACAAGAAAATTAACTGAACTCTTTCTGTATGAGTGGCATTGAGTTAGCAGATTACATCTGTAAAGTTCTTAAAACATGTCTGGTACATAGTAATTGCACAGTAAAAAAGTTAGTTAGCTATTATCATTACAACTCAGAACTTAACTTCAAATATATTCCTAAAATACAGCAATTAAGAGTGACAGATATGGGCCTTTTCAACCTTGCCACAGCCACCTTAATAAAGTGTCAGTTTCGCACATTAATATAAATCTCATTTGAAAACAAAAAGAGTATTTCCAACAATCTCAACTTGGTCTGAAACACTTGCCAGCTACAAACTTAGTAAGAATCTAAATAAAGTCCAGTGTGTCAACTTCTACCAAGAAGCAGGACATGCCACCAATGAACACAAACACAGTGACCACACGTTTAGTGCTGGACAAATTGAGATACACAAAAGGACCTCATGGTTAGAAAAGGGACAAGACTTCTAATGTTCACCCCACATTTAGCTTTTTTCTTAAGATTTTCTTCTTTTTTTCAAACTTTACAAGATTTTAAGTGTCTTATTTACTAAACTTCTGCTTAGTGACTAAGCCCCACAAAAGTAATTCTGTTTCTTATACTTTTCAAGATTCCTCTTGCTTTTGCTATTTCCTTTGTAAGATATTAAGCATGCTCCTCTTGGTGAGTTACCCTGTTTCTTTAAAGACTCTAGCATTCACCTTAGCAACTGGAGTTAAAGACAGAACTGGGCCAGAGCAACTAAGAATGAAAGAAAATGAGAATGGAAGAAAACCCCTGGCACTACTGAGAAGGCACTCCTTTCTCACTGCCCACGTTCCAATGAGTTAAATGAACATTTTAAGATGAGCTCGCTGTCATGAGGATGGCCCTGAAGCCCACATAGACAGGCTTCAGACTACACTATGATGGAACACTCTATTAGTTATTTCCCAACATGTAGGTGGTCTCCGGAAAACAATGGCACGTATCAAGATATCTTTTAATTGTACAAATTCATTACTTTCTTAATTTCTTTATTGTAAATGTTCAAATTGGTATCTTCTGAGAGAAGTCTTTTCTTGGAAGCTGCTGGGATGATTTGCAGAGGGAATGATTTGCAACCCATGGGACTAGTTCGTTAGATAATGCTCGTTAGATAATGCAGGTCCCTCCACACTTGCCACCTGAGCTTTGGATTCCATATCTGCTCTGTCCCAGGTACACAATTTATTCTGACTCTTTGGTGGTGATTAATGGTGGGATGTTTATCAAATTGGAGATAAGATGCCATCTAAGCTTTAGTTGCACAGTTTTCTGATACTCCTATTTCATTGATTCTTTTGGAGGCCCCACCTCTTGAAATATTTGTTTATTCTTAATCAAAGGGAGAAATACTGTAGCTATCAGAGCTCTTCTTTCCCGTTCTGCAGCCCAGAGGCACTGGGTCTGGTCTGACGTGGCCACTGGGAGGCAGTAGGCAGATTCCTCTCAAGCACAGGAACGGGAATCAGGATTCCAGAGCTAAGACCTTGCTCTGCTACTTTCTAGGCCTGTGAACTTGGGAAAGTAACAGCTTTGAGCCCTACTTTTCTCATCTTTAACACAGACAGGACAGTAGGAGTACCTAACCTAATTCCCTGGGGGACTGAGGATTAAAGGAGAAAATGTATGTGAAAAATGCTGTGTGAAAGGAATATGCTGAAGATAAAACAACCTTATCAAATTTAACACTTCTGATTACTCTGTCAGATGATTTTCACTTCCATTTTAGAGATGAAGAAACTGAGGATCAGAAGTTACTAACTTCTTAAGGTCTCGTAACAAATAAGGGGCTGGTGGACCCCAGGGGACATCCCACTTCGGATTCAAACATCCGTGCTCACCCCGAACTCACCCCAGCACTGCGTGCTCCTCCCCGCTGGGCAGGCAGTGGCGTCACCACCACTCACCCTCCACTACAGTCCTCAGCTACTGAGTACAGTGTGACATCGCATCCAGTTTTCTTGGCTTCTGACTCTGTCTTCTTACATGGCCCCACTATCTGCCGGGGGGATCCATTAAACACCCTCCAGATCACCCTGCGCTGGGTTCTACTGCCCTGAAAGGAAAGCGCTGCCTCTCTGATGTACGGAAAGCAACCCCCACACACAGTCTGTGCCAAGCACAGACCTGGGCAGCATTTGCATGATGTGGCCTCTTAATGTCTGCCACCAAACGATGACCTTGTTGCAGAAAACCATTTAATAACCTATCCCCCTCAGATGCTGTAGAGACTTTTGGACAGTGGCTATAAATATGCATTTAATATTTATTTGAATGATTTTTATGGTTTCCATAATTTGCATGACTAGATCCTTTTAAGACAGTTGGCCCAGCAGTATACATGTATTTAATTTCTCAGAAACCCAATTAATGGAATCGTGAGCAGAGACTTTCTATATTAATTTTGATGGCACTTGTCAACTCAAATTCCTTAGAGTGAAGATCTCTGAAAATGTATTCTAAAAGCAAAGAGATGCTACTTTTCTCGTACCATTAGGCAAAAAGCTTAGTGAAGGAAAAGGAGTATCTAATTGAAGGGAACAACCTTAATGACAAATCCAATCAAAAGTTAAGCTTTAATTTGCGTATGTTTTTCTTTTAGCCATTCTTACTGTTTTAATTAGAACAGCTCCCCTCTTTCAGATATTGCCAATATGATGTTAACATTATCTTTTTAAAAGAAATATTTGTGATAATATATCGTGTGTGGAACCGTTTTCTATTATCACCACAGCAACCAGCACAATGGCTTGAACAAAGTAGGTGCTCAGTGAATGTTCTCTAATTGGAACCCTCAAATACTCCACAGTAGATATCCTTAGACCACCCCATTTGAAAAGCACATTAAGTATTAGAACATACAAACCACTCAGGCAGCGGTTCTCAACTTGTGGGTCATGACCCCTTTGGGGGTGAAACGACCCTTTCACAGGGGTCACCTAAGACCATTGGAAAACACATATCAGATATTTACATGACGATTCATAAAAGTAGCAACATAACAGTTATGAAGTAGCAACGAAAATAATTTTATGGGGGTCACCACACCATGAGGAACTATATTAAAGGGTCAGGGCATTAGGAAGGTTGAGAACCACTGCACTAAGGCAACAGAAATAGTTCAACACAGACACAGCCCTCATTGCAAAAAAATGAAATCATTAACAGTGATGATTAAGTTGTATTCAACGTATTGACAGAAAATACAGAGTTTCTAATCTATTTTAGAAATAGTCAATAATGCATATGAACACTTTTGGATTAATTCTTAGCTAAGGAAATAGTAAAACAATCCCAGTAGTCCATTTCCTGAGGATTCTGATTCCTGAGGGTTGAGACAACCAATCTGTTCTTGTGTAAATAATCACAGCCACAGCGTCACAAAATCACCAGGTCAGCAGGCCCGCAGCACAGCTGTGCCTCCCGCAAGGCCACTGTTGGCAGGACTGTGCTGCTCTCTACATCAGGGCAGTGGCCCGGGCCCCTGTCCCTTGTCTTCTTCATTTCGACAGGGGCACCATTATGGGCTTTTCCTCCTGTCTCAACCCAATTTAAAAGGCAGAGCCTCATTACGATTTTCTTTATTGAAGTAACCAATCATAATATCGCAATAAGTATACACACAATAATTTTTTACAAAGGCTAATGCTCAGTTCTTGATTTGATATACTGTATATTTTAAAGTAATTTTTGACATGTTTATTCAAATGTCACCCCTCTCCTGAGACATAGCTGCAAAGCACCATCATTTACACAGCGCCTTTGTCACAGTAACCCTGAGTTAGAAGGTTATTGTCCCCACTTCTACAAGACAGACAGCCAAGGCTCAGCAAGGTGAATTAATTCCTCCAATTATCACATGACCATGGGAGGCAGACCTCACACCTTACCCCTTCACCCCAAGCTCAAGTAGGCCTCCTCTGTAAAGGGTGCAAGGCTGGGCATCGTTGAGCCTAAGAGGACCGGCAAGGGTGGTTACTACACTGCTTCCTGGGGGTGTGCTCTTTGATCCCAAAGGGCCTATCAGCACTGAGAGCACGGCCCAGGCGTCCCTCACAGGGGAAACAAGTACATGCCAGGTTCTCCATAAACCTGGGTCCCCATACATGGATTCCATTTAATTGATTATAAATTTGTTTCATAGGAAATTTTAAATAAAATTTGCATGAGGATTTTTCTCGTGTTAAGTGGCCATGACCTTTGTCAGACACTTAAAGGGACCTGTAAACTCAAAAGAAACAAAAAATAAAAAAAATCTAAGCATCAGTAAAATAAATGATAGCTCTTAAATATCTTCCTCTCTATCTATTCTTATTTTCCTTTGGATTTGACCCTTTAATAATGGAAAAATAGAAAACTGTGCAATGAGACAGTCATAGTCTCACTTTAATTTGTTAGGAAACTGGATTGAAAGACATTAAAAAATATGTAGGCTCCAAGACTTTAAAAATAGTTCTGTCAAGACAAGCCCTTCCCTCTCAGTACCTTATATGATGCCATGAAGAATAAATACATGTCCAGTACTATGCTCTAAAAATGATACTAAATAAAAATATTTATAGAGATGCCATCATATTAAATATGAAGTTTTATCAATATTTGAGTTGCTTCAAATATCTTAGTGCAAAAAATCAGAACATCAAGAATATTAATAATTTTTCACAAATTCTGACTTCTAATAGGTAATAATTTCTTGCAATTTGGTACCTTTTTCTCATCTTCACTGTCTAAATATTTTTTATAAAAATTCTTGCTCTCTGAACAAAGATATAAATGTGGATCATTCCACTTTACATTCTTATGTATGTATTAAACTGTTAAATCTTGTACCAAAAAAAAAAATTTTTTTTTGATCACCTGGGTATGTATACAATTTTCATTCTTTTCAAGACTGCTTTACACAATTAATACAGACTGAAAAGAAGTTTTATACTTCTTGAAAAAAGCTTGTGCTTGAAATGTTCATTAAGTGGCAGAAAAGCCAAATCAATAGATGAATATATCCTAACGCAAAGTAAAGTTTTAGGTGAGGATTTAATATAAGTTTTTAGAGACTGTTTCACAATTAAAACAAGCTATTCACTCCACATCATGGTGAGAGAATGAAAGAAAGCCAATTAGCTAGAACCAAGGCAGAGGTAAAGTCAGTGTTTCAAGCAAAACATCAGAAAACGCCTTGGCCCGTGCCATATGTTGCTGTAATAGTAAGCTTGGAAAGCAGAAGGGCACCCTCTTATGACAGGTGATTATTTTTCACCTAAATTACAAACCACTTCTAAACCCATTCCATGCTGAAGTTTACTCTTACCACCACTGTAAGTATAAATAACTCCATTCCTTTGAAACAGCCTCATTTATGCACACAAGAAACACTAGCTACATGCCAGTCCTGGGAAAATAAAAACAAGTAACACAAGCTCATACATGAGTGGATTCTGCTTGAATAGTGCTATGACTGAGGGATACACAGTGCTCCCTAAGAGCTTGTACCTCTGTGGTGGGCTATGCTCAGCACTGATTACCTCTCATTTTCTTCTGCTTTGCCTCTATGAATTCAAAGCCTACCTCTGCACTATAATTATTTGAACCATTACTCTGCACAAATAACATAAATAGCTTTCATTCCCTATCTCATGTCCAGAACAAGTGAATGAAATACTCAAAACATCATGTTTAACTTAATGTTTACTGAATAAGGGAAGCAAAAACTCAGTACAAATTGTCCCTGACTCACCGGTGGCTTTTCCTGTACCCCTACGCACCTTAATCATTTCTTGGTAAATGTCGGAAAGATGTGGTCATGGGAAGAATGCTACCCACTATCTCCTGAGCTCGCCCTGTGGTACTGTGGTCATCTGTTTTTAACAAGAAACTCTTGTGACTGTTTACAATAAGAAATATATTCTGAGGCACATATGGTGTTACATATTATATTAATATTTGTATTTCCATGGGTGTAAATATATACTGTATTTTGACATGTATAATGCATACTTTTTGCCCAAATCTGTGAGGGAAAAATAAGGATGTGCATTATACATGGCTGGTACTAATTCTCTATCTACATAAATGTTTTTAATTCTTTTATTTATGCTTATGAATTAAAAGTGCAACTCTAGAAATCAGTAACAATATCCATATGCAAAAGAATACTCTGGAATATAATGATAAGTTGTATTTTGTAATTATTTGTTACATAGAACTTCTTGTACAATAACAAGTTAAAAAAATAAATCTAAAATTCCTTTATAATACAAAAAAACAAGTACCTAAGTATAAACAAACAAAAATTTGAACTGAAGTATTAAAATGAAAGATTTTTTTCCCCAAAAGTTTGGGCCAAAAACGTGGGTGTGCATTATAAAGCACATGGTATCTGGCAAAATACAGTAATATTAAACAAACAGCAAATTCAAAACTGCCAATCTGTTACTCAAATCTAGATTACTGAATGGGTTTACCTATATTTTGGCAATGCCTGACATGTATAGATACTGGCCAAATAATATTGTTTTTTAAATGTAAAAGAGCAATCACTGTGCTTTGAGAAGCAGAACATTTTTTTTCCAAGGACAGGTGAAAAAATATGAGACATGGAATAAAAGGTTTTTAAATTCATCATTTTATAATGATGAATATGCAAGGAATGTACACTTGGGAAATGAATTATTGTTAAATATCAGGCAATACGTTGTGAAATTTTGTAACACTTCATCTTTTAACCATTCTTACATTGCTGTGGAACAGGACAATGCTATTAAAGATGACTAAATCTAGTGGCAAAGT
Source organism: Lyroderma lyra (assembly GCA_004026885.1). Lineage (NCBI taxonomy): Eukaryota > Metazoa > Chordata > Mammalia > Chiroptera > Megadermatidae > Lyroderma > Lyroderma lyra. The sequence continues at coordinate 388,915 of PVJL010000344.1, read as the reverse complement.
CTGCTCTCTGCCTGAGCTGAGACCCTGAAACCAATCACATCTTTCTGATAAGCTGTAATAATTACACGTTAAATGATTTACTTTGAAAGTCTTCAAAATTGTCATATATTTTTTAGTTTTTTTCTCACCTACTAGACTCATCATTCTGATTTAAAGTTAAATTGTTTTAGTTTGTAGTGAAGCACTGAAGATATTATAGAAATTTAAAATATTTATATTTCTTGGAAAGTGAAATAATAGTCTTTTTGCTCTTATTTAAGAGGCGTTATGAAAACTTCGGTGACATCATCCACTGATGTTAATCAATACTGGTAGATGTCATAGTTAAAATAGCATTTTTGCAAAAAAGTGCTTAAATCAATTCATTTTTTTACTTGACACTTCATATTAATGAAGTACAGTGTGAAATGTACCAAAAATATTTTTTATTCACTTAACATATGTTTTTATTTGGAAGTATTCTTTATTATCATATAAGGAACATCAACCAGCAATTTAACAAAAATTCTGAATCAAATCATTTTCTACTTGTTTCTGAGCCTCAAGAGCTGAATATCAACGCTGTGGTCTGGGTTCGATTCCCAGCCAGGGAACCAACCACATTACAAAAAGAAAAAAAAAAGGGCTGAATAAAGAAGGCTTCACAAATTATACTAATATATCTTAAGACAGGTGGCCATTTATCCTCAAATCCCTAAGTGTGACATAAAAGGATGCCTCTATTAAAAGTGCTGATAATAGTATTATTATATGCTGGTTTCACACGAACAGTTATTAAGTTCCTTGGAGCATTACAGAAGCCTACAGAGTATCTGAATCTTTAAGTGCCAGTCACTGACAATGTGTGGCTTTGGAAACATTAAGGATCAAAAGGGGTGTGAAGAATGATAAAACCAAATTCTTTATCTGCCTATATTCCAATTACATTCTCTCTTGCATGGGTTTATCATGTGATCTGGACAGCCTTGCTACTCAAATTATGGTCCATGAACCAGCAACACCAGCAGCACCTGAGAGCCTGAACCCTCACCTCAGAACTACTGAATGAGAATCTGCATTTTATCAGATTCTCATGCACACTGAAGGGTGACTAGCAGTGACCTAGAACTTCTGAATCACAGGCCTCAAGAGTTGACAGGTCATACTCCTTATCCTTCCATTAGAACTTACAGTAAGAAAGCAGACAGGAATAGGTTTCAGTAGTTGGTCGAGACTGTTTCTCCTCTATAGTAAAACCACTGGTCCTTTAGTTTTCAATTACATACATACAGAGTCTGGTATTTGCAAACATCACTGCCAATATCAAATACAAATACAGAACTTAAAACTCTTTACAATACAAAATAATGCTTGAGAACTGAAAAAAAAAATAAATACATACATTTTGGGGAGGGGCTGGGGCGGTTGGTTCCCTGACCGGGTACTGAACCCAGGCCATAGCAGTGAGAAGGCCAAAACCTAGCCGCTAGACCACCAGAGAAACCCTCGAGAACTGAAAATTTAAGATGAATACCACCACATGCAAAATAGGATGTATACTAGGGATTACATACCCTAAAGAACTAGGTAACGGGTGCATGGTAGGCAGTTTCTGCAACTGATTTTAAGAAAAATTTAGCTCACTGGTCACTGAATCATTCACGGCAAGAGGCAGAGGCAAGGGGATAGCCCAACTCTGATAAACCACACACACGCCCTGCACACTGGTTCTCACCTGTTTGTATTCAGATTCTCTTCCAACCAATACCTGCAGAATGTAGTTGACAGGGTCACCTTTCATTGGTGGTGCCGTCTCCCATAAAATTTCACATGAATTTCCTTCCAACTGTGTAACTCGAGGTGCTGAAATACAAATTCATGCATCTAAGCTCAAAATTAAAAGTACCACATTAACAGTCGATGTTTCAGAAATATAAGAGAGAGTGCACGTGCCTGCCCTGAGAGCAAAGTTTATTTGCCCAGACTCCTGTTAAATCCTCCTTTTATACCAGCAGGGTGCCCTGCACCCAGAGCAGATACTCCATGATTACCAAGGCATCAGTGAAAAATCCTTTGTTCATTATCCTATTAATAACTGCTCAGCTTGGATGCAAGTTCTGTTATTTTTTTTTTTTCAATGGCTGCTGAGCACCTTCTATGGTTAGGTTCCAAACTAGGTACTTCAGGGAATGCTAATATGACATTTAAATTCAAGGAAATTAAGATCTAACTGAGGGAAGGGAAGAGTAAAGTATGAGACAAATATAAAAAGATAACATAAGGCAGATTAAAATGAGAGGTACAAATACAATGTTACAAAGTTCTAGAGGAGAAAAAGTCACATCTGTGTGTGTGTCTAAGGAAGGCTTTAAGAGCAGGTGACATTGGAGATAAGTCCCAGAGAATGGGCAGCATTGAAAACTTTTAATATTTATATTTTTTAGTTTATTTTTCACCTATTAGACTCATCAATCTGATTTAAAGTTAAATTGTATTAGTTTGTAGTAAAGCACTGATGATATTATAGAAATTTAAAATATTTTTTCATAGCTTATGGTATAGCTCTACAGTTGAACTCAAGACTGATTTTTCTATTTTGTAACTAGAATGCTTAACTGCTCTCTCTGAACTCCCTTATTCTCTAATACCTAACATGAAATTAATGCTTTAGATAAAACTGTTTCCACTTATAATTGTGTTCAATACTGCTTCAGAAAAGTAAAGGTTTTCTTTAAAAAATTAAGTTGGAATTAGTCAGCCAAAATGCCAAATAATTTATGGAAAAACTAAATAAGGAATCTTATCAGACTAAACATCCTGCAGCTATTAATAAGACAACACTTTCCTGAATCTAAGAGGAAGAAAACTTGATTGTGTGGCAGTCTCAGGACACTGTCCTGAAGTAAATGTATCAGGAAACACCAACTCAGTGTTCTGTTTCCCACAAAATGAATTTCCACCAACAATCACCTTGAGGCAAAATTAGTGCCAGGAAGCCCCTGGAAGTTTGCTAATTGGTAAACTGGCCAACCTTCTGTATCACAACACACTTATCAGCCTCTCAGTGTGTTTGGGAATCTCTTCTGTTACAGCTGAAAGGCAAAGCTGCACCAAGGGGCCAGGGCATTTACTGCCCAAGAAACCCTGCAAGGCCTTGCATGTGTCCCGCCACCTACACTACCTTCTTAGTCATGTGAAGAGGCAACTGCCAAGAGCTTCTGGAATGCTGAGGGGCAGGGAAGCAGGGGGAAGGTACCTATCATAAAGGGCCCTGCAGGAAACTATAGGAAACCTTCACAGAATGCAAGCCAGGCCCTTACTCAGGTCCTGGAGTGCCCTCACCCTCCTATAATGAACTCTGCTCTGGTGGTAGCTGACATAGCACCTCCATCTAGAAGCAGTGAGTCAAATGGCCACACACACACAGGACCATTTTTACAGGCTGTGCTCTCAACCCTAGCCACCCAAAAAATATAGCAAACGTGCATTTTTACCCACATACAGCCTGCTTCAAGGCAGCTGCTTGTTTCTCCATCACCCTCAGGGTCACGAGCAGCAGCTGGATAAAACCACCAGTGCTGTCCACCCCATCAAAGACAAGCACTAGGGACCATCACCAGAATACTCTGTCTACAAACCTTTGAGAGTGGGGGGGATGCTCTTGGTTGTGCTGAAGGTATAGGTCTCTGAGAAGGGCCCTTCCCCAGCCTCGCTCGCTGCCTGGATTCGGAAAGAGTAGCATGTGAATTCTGTCAGTCGCTGGACTTTGTAAGTGTGGCTGGGTCCTCTGTAGATGGAAATAAACCTAGAGGAAGGAACAGAATCCATTAGTCACTTGAACTTTTATTACTGACAAGAAGTTAATTATGATACAAACTAGAGGAGTAGGCCAACGTGGAAAATGCTTTTCATACAGTCTGAATTAATAATCAACCAGCTGCTACGTTATAGTTAAGTTTAATGTCTAATATATCTTTACATAAAAGAAAAACAAGTTTAAGTACATATAAAGCTTAGAATGAGATCCCTTTAATTATTCTATAGATTCTAGGAATAGTTATTCATGCTTTTATTTACTAATAAAAAAAAAGAAATTTCAAGTTTGTCAAATGGTAATATCTATACAATCTGATTATGTTAACTTACCTTCTATTATGGTCTAAGCAATAAAGTTCCTGTTAACTGGGCATCTAAGAAATACAACATCTTCTTTACCTGAATTTTCTAAATAACTGAGGTTTATCTAAAAAATTCTTAAATTTTAACCTTCATCTTCCCAGGAGCTTTCAAAGTCCCTTTCCTAAACTAATGAGAAGAAATTTAGGATTATTCCTCTTTGAGAAAATATGCAAAAAGGAAAAAAATCCTTTGCTCAAAATCATCTATCAGGCTAATCAAAATAACAGAAGAATCACACAGGTGGGCTGAGTCATCTAGATGAGAGGCTTCTGGATCCTTCTCTCATCTGAACCAGGACAAAATATTTGTACTTCTATGCTAATTAACAGCTCCAGGAGATAGAAGCACAGGGGGCATGAGATTAAAAACTAAGGCCTTTCATTTCAACTCTTTCCCCATAGGGTCTTAAAAAATCAGTCTTTTCACAATCAATAGGTTACTTATAACTATAATATACTGTTGTTATTTGTCTTTTCGTAGCTAACTGTAAAATTTTGGAAATAATCTAATTTTTTCATAAGAATCTACTATCTTCAGTAGATTCAGGCTATGTATCCTATTGGTCCAGGGACACCGTGAGAACCACTACATGAGTTAATCCAAGCACATGCCTTGTTCCTACACAGGCCCCATGTTCTCCAGTTTCCAGTGTTTTGTCACAGCTTTTAAGGCCAAGCCACTGTCTTCAGCTGCCTGCTACAAGTAGGTCAGTGATAGAATCACAATTCAAAATGTCCGACTCTAAGGCCGATTTGGCCGGAGGGGTAAGCAGAATTTATGCATTCATTTAGGAAACATTTTTTGAACATCTGCTGTGTGCTGGGATCTGTAGATTCAAAGCTGAAGAAATTCTAATCCCTGCAGGTTAGTTGGTCCCATGTGTGGGCAGTGCTTTCTGAAGGAGAGAAGCAGCTCTTGCATGAGCTACAGAATGGTCCCTCTGGATGGACAGACACAGATTAAACAACTCTTCTTTTTTTTACAAACCCATCGGAGTTCAATACTTGTTTTAAAATATCCATGCATTCAGTAGCCTTTGCAATCAAGTTCCTGAGCCATAGTCCTTTCAACTATTAAATGTTCTTTCTGCTTTGCTCTGTAAGGAAGCACCTTTTAGTGAAGGCTGAACATAATTTCAGGGAAAGCCAGAGTCCAGGCTGAAACTCACAAATACCATGGTAACCTATTTAACGCTCTTGACACATCACCACCTTAATGAAAATATCCTTGCTAATGCTAAAGGCAAACAGCTATTTATTAACTCAGCCTCACATGGGCCAGAACCTCTAACTGGAGTAACTGCCCTAAATAATTATAACACAAATTGGAACTCATGGTTTAAGAAGTAAAACCCATCACAAACTTACAATAAAGCCTGGTTTTTAAAGGAGTCTGGAGACAACTACTACCAACAGCACTGTTTCCCTGTCATGCCCTGCTCTAAGGAGAGTACCGTATTTTTCTCTGTATAAGACACCCTCACATATAACATGACCCCTACTTTGCTAACCCAACATTAAGAAATCAGTATCAACCAGTTACTACTGTGTATAAGATGACCCCCAATTTTTGGCCCAACAATTTTAGACAGAAGTATCGTCTTATACACGGAAAAACACATACAGCAGTTCAATACCTATGGTAGGCAGTAGAATAAGCATGTATCTGACAGGTCAATTTAATAGCCTATTGTCTGCTCTGGTACTGATAAATCATGACTTGCTCGCTGCTCTGATGAAAGCCATCTCTGCTTCATCTGACTTTCTCCTCCTCCAACCTCGAAAAAAAGGAACGGGCAGAAATTCTGAGGGAGAAACAGAATTCTCTCTTATTTTGTTCTCAAAATATGTATGGAAATAGCTAAAACAGATGGTGGCTAATTCCTATGTTACATAATTTAACCAGGCACAGAGCAGTAAGTTCAGGGAAGGTGATGGTCAGGATGGGACATAACTCTCTCCTGACTGCAAGGCACATGGGGCATGGGAGGCGAGACATCCGGAATCCTAAGAGCATCGAGATTAACATCCCAAGAGAGCCAAGCATCCAGTGTCCATCTCCTACAGACACAGCTGCTCAGTGTCCCCTGGGGCCTGTGTCCTACAGAGGAGCAATGAAGCAAGATCATGTAACCACTGCCTTCTGAGGACCTTTCCCCAGTTATTTCACTCCACAGGAACCATTACAGACAGAGGGAAGAAGTCTGCACTTTGCTTAAAAGTTTATACTTTTCTCACTTTCAAAGTCTCCCCTCCTCTCCTTCTCAAGTAAATATAGAGCTAAGAGCAGAAGGAGATTGTGGGGTAAAAGAGATGAGAACAACTTGGTATTAACATTGTTTCTAATATGGAAATCACTTATCAGGTTATTTCTAATTTCATGTTATTTTACTGTTTTAACAAAGAAATTGATTAAATGCAAGAGTAAAGAGATTCTAGTTAAACTCCACCTATAAGTCAGTTTATTAACCAGGAAATAAAATCCTTCATAAAAATCTCACCTCTCAATTTTAGGTTTCAGAAAAAATGATCTTCCTGTGGTACAGCCAGTTGGACACTTTCATTCTAATTTTAAGGGTTTTAATTATGAAAAACTGTCAGAGGTGAGCAACAGGGCTGTGTGTTACTTCTACACTCATCTGGGTATTTGGTGCGCTGCTCACACGCACGTTCTGTGAACAACGCTGCACTGCAGACTATGCGACACAGGCACTCTGACTGAGCTGTTGTGACGTTAAATACGGTAATAAACAAAAAGTGCTTACAACAGTCCCGACGTGCAATGATCATTCAATATGTGTTAGTTATCATTGACAGTGCTGAGAAGACAGGATTTTAAAAAAGGAACTCCTCCACTCTGCCTTCTGGGAGACCATCTATGTCACTGTCCTTTCTCCTGGGCAGAAAGCCAACTGCATGGTGAGAGGCTGCCCTGCAGATCAGGACCCAGCACTGGCCTCAGTCAGTAATGTGGGGTTCCATCAGCGAGGCTGGTTACCCTCTGGTACTGGGAACGGTCAGTGAAGGGTGGGCAAGAGTACCTCCCTCACCAGACTGGTGGCATTCAATTTGATAGCTCACATAAAGGTCCCTGAACAGAGTACGCCTCATATAAATGTCACTGATGTTCAATTTCTTTCTGCACATGCTGACAATAACTTCTGTTTCAAAAACAATGAAGGCCAATAGAAACAAAATAAAAAGCAGGCAATCCAGCACAAAAAGAAAACTATCCCCATTTTACCCTAATTCTAATTATGTTCCATCATTTCAAGAGGTGGGAGAAGAATCTTCTTTCTTCAGAGCCACTGTTTTTTGCCATTTGCCCAGTGGCCTCTCTAGGAGGCATCACAGGTTAACACACCCCATGACTACAACTAGCCGGGGACGGATTAAAAATATTCGTCAAATATTTGTTTTACAAAGACCAATTTAATGTTTTCTCTCTCTTACATCTTTTTTTTTTAAAGACTAAGTTCATTTTAAAATTCATTAATAAGTAAGCCAGAGACCTTTGGTAACAGAATTAAACATGCTACAGGTCCTAAGACAGAACAACTGAGGACTCCGCATTTTGAATGTAATTGAGGATGTAGAGCTTAGGGCACGGCTTTGCGGTGTGCAGGACAGGAGTCCTCTAGCATTTCTGTCACCTCCCCCTCCCCCTTATATTTAGAGTGCCCATGGTCAGCGCTTGGACCCCACATGTTTCTGCGTCACAGGCCTGGGACAGGAGTCACAGCCAGAGGTTGACAGGAATCCCATTGTCCTAAGGGTCCTGACCCATACCCCTTACTTTGGCCTGCACTGGGGGAAGGTACTATTATCATTCCCATTTATAGAGGAACCGAGAAGATCCCGGAATGACAAGAAATCAACTGGTGACGGGGAGGACACAGAACAGCTGGGTTGCCTAACAAGCAAAGGATGGTAAAAACAAACAAAACAAAAAACCCCATGAGACCTCAAACCCTGGATTTCTAAGGATGGGTATGGCCCAGGCAAAAAGAGGTAAGAGACACCCTATATTGGGAGATCTGCTTTCCCCTAGGCCACACCCTTCCTGTGCTGCCTGATGAATGCTACACCTCCCTCCAGATACTGTTGGTGGGAAGTGGCGGAGCACAGGGGCTTGGATCCAGGAAGATAGGACATGAATGTCAGCTCTGCCCCTTGCTGCCAAATCACATGCCCTTGCTAAACGTCAGCTTCTCCTAGCTGCAAAACAGGGGCAGTATCTACCTCATGGGTTGTTTCAAAAGTCAAATGTGGAAATGTGAGTAAAAAGCCCAGAACTGACCCCAATGCATAGCAAGAGTTCAATACGTGGTATCTAATGGCTCCAGACTCTGTCCCATGAGTGCCACAGATCACCTTTCAGGGACTCCAGTCAGGCTGACATGCCCCAAGGACCACTATGGCTCTCAAGCTCTTCCACGCAGGCCTCTCTCCAGGTCACTGGGGCCACTACAGGCTCATGTTGCAGCAGGAACAGGTCCATATGAACTTGTGATGCTCTGCGGCATCTGTTAGGGCCTGTGGTACACATTGAGCTCTCTTCAAAACAAGTTCATTTAATTTGGTGACTTAGGAGTAAAACTGAATTGTCCATGCCATTATTTTTATTATAGCAATGCTCCTGTATTATAAAAACACAAAGAAGTAACTGTGTGTAACAGATGGCACAGTTCCTCAGAATGCAGTACATGCTTAATGAAGTTAATAAATAATTTTAGTGTCAGTTCAGGCTAAGGCATGTATCGCCACAGGGACCCCCTGTGATTTCACAGCCTCTTAAAAGTCACCCTGGACCCACCCTGGAGGTGCCTCTGGGGGGTCTTCCATGCCATCCTCAATCCCTGCTGTCCACAGCCATGTACCTTTGGAGGCATCAGCTCCATGACCTAGGACTCTGGTGAAGACCAAGTCAGAGGACAGGTATGGAAAACACCTGTGGGTCTCCACTGCAGTGCTGTCCCATTGGCAGGGGGACTGAAGGTACAGTGGTTAATAACAATCCTTCAGACAGCAGATTTGAGTTTGAGTTCTGGTTTGACTGCCTGGTGATCTTGTGCTGCATAGCTAGGTGAGCTGTTCCCTCCTCTGCAAATGGGAACGATAATAGTACCTACTCCCTAGGAGGTTATTGGGATCAAATGGGATAACGCACAGAGAACCCATTACAAAATGCCTAGCACTTGCTATTAATGAGAAAGCACTAAGGTTCATGAATGATTTACCCTGTTTCTCAGCATTCGAGAACCCTGAAGGATATCTTCAGAATGCATCCTCAACTTACATTTCCCTAGGCTTTCCTGCATTGGGGAGAAAGCTGAACATATGAATTACCACCCACCCTGTCCTGGTGACCCCAGGCCAAGAATGGCTGCTCAAAACAGATGAAGATGAGAGCAGCGGGTCCTACATAAGTGCTGCCCATTAACGGCAATTGGGGCATTTTTACTTAGGGAAAGGAAAAGTGGAGAGAAGTGCTCTCTTGTACAAAAAAATATTTACTTGGAAGGAAAAACATAAACACGGCAGAAGGCTGGTTGGGTCACTGAAAGTTTACAGTCTAAATGAATTCTTTTATGGCTCTGTCTCTGACTTGCTTCAGCGCTAACTGTAATGTCTTCTTGAAACTAACGACTTCAATAGTAACAAGCACACATAGACTTTAATGTTGGCAATTTATCATTGATTTTTAAAAAAAGTTCTCTATATCTGTGAATACAAAATGATCCTGTTCATTTGCTTGCCTGTCAGAATACTCTGTGAGGGATAGACCTTGGCCACCATGTGTAGCCTGTTACCTTCACTGTAAACTTGAATAAGCTGATAACTCCCCAGGCTGAGTTTCCAGACAGCTGGGAGAATACTAACTATCTTGTTCATCCGGCAGAAATTTTTATGAGATCCAAACAGAAGGGCCAAGTAAATTGTATGATTTCTCATTAAATATACACTACAAAGGCGAAACAACGGATTCTTAACATTTTCAAGAAATCTAGAGGGTGGTTATACTTCCAACCTCAATATTTTAGGCTTTAACATTTTGAAAAAATGACCTTTTTTTTTGCATAAAGAGCAACTGAAGGAAAAAATCTAGATGTTACATCTTTAAACATTTCTTTATTTTAAATCATTTTAGAGGAAAATGATGATATATAAAGAATTTTAAAATGTGTTTCTTTAAAACAGTTTTGTTTCAAAAGTTATCTCTAAGAATGCTCTGGTAACTTATGACTTAAATTTGCAGTAGAAAATAAGAGCTAATGCTAAGGTCTTTGTGTTCACTCCTTTGTTGCTATCGTACAATCCCAAGGCCATGACAGGCTAATGGCTGCCCATTAATATCGACTCCTCAAAAGGATCCAACCTTCTGACCTAAGATGGCCTGTAGTCTACTAACGGCTGCGAGTGGCATGTTTCAAAACATGTTTCACAATTAACCACTGTTAGTAGCTCAGTACAGCTGTATTCCTTAACAATGACAATGTCATTGTCTTTATTTTTTTCTGAGTTTCCCTGGGCTCTATGGAGTAAGCATGAGTGTGTGTGTGTGTGTGTGTGTGTGTGTGTGAATTTCCTGGTCAGTGATGTTTGGGAATGGAGGATGTGCAAAACAGGAATGAATAGTATGTGCCCTCAGTCCACCAAGAACACCAAGTCCTGTCATGTCTATGCAGAAGCAGATGGAAGCAGATGGCATCATGTGGGGCCACCTGGGGCAGGGATGGTACATTTCCTAAACTGGTTTTGATGTTAATGAGAGTCCCTGTTTGCAGACTGAGCACAAACGTGTCAAGAGTGATTTCCAAAAGACCAGTGAGGAAAGGAGTTAAATTCCTATCCCATGTCCGCACAGTATATGGACTGGACCTAAGGCTTGTAAATGATCAGGCTGTACTTTGTGGTTACAATCCTTTTCTAAGAAACAAAATGTCACTACAGTTACAGATGAAACTCTTTACGTAGAATAAGAAAAAACAACAACAACCTGTAATCTGAATTCTACTTCCAGTCCAATTAAGATCTCAAATAGTGCATTCGCCACCCCGCACCTCTGCCTGTGCCCAGACGTTTTATCCTGAAATTGACTAAGCTTGCCATACTCTATTTTGTAGGCTGAGTTTTTACTCTTCTTTTTCTAAGAAAACAGAAATGCATTTTTTCCATTAATCAGGCACTGGAGACAGGCATCATGAGCTCCATTTTGAAGAGAGAGCAACTGCGGCAAAAGAGTTAAGGGACACGCCTCTAGGTGTCTAGAAACTCAGTAAAAGATCTGGGATTTACCATAGATTTGACACCCTGGTTGAGAATGACCATTGCCTTCTGGTGACAGCCGGTAATATAAAAATGCCATTTATACAATAAGGGTGATCATGTAAATAAGGGACTATTTCAGAGAAGCAAAGGAAATTAATGCTCAGGGTCTCTTGTGGGCCCTAAGCTAGCTGCCTTACACCTATTTATTTAATTCAGCAATATGCTCTGAGAAACAGGAGCAGGAGTTTGTTCTACAATAGGCATATGTTAAGAAAGCTCACTCCTCCCACAGTGCTCATACACCCTGGCCACTTTTATTAGTTGCCTCATATGTGTTTTTTCAGGGTTTATTTATGCAAATTGCTTTCTGTCCCTCTCTAACAGCAAACAGTCATATTGTACACATTACAAAGCCCATCCAGTTTTGCTGGCTGAAGGGAAAAGTGTCACGGGCACAAGGGCCAAGTTAAATGGAGAGCAAGTGGTAATTATCCACTCTATTAGAGCCCTCTTCCTGTCCCCATTTTGCTGGAGCCTTATTTTAAAATACATTGGCTGTCTGACTAAACCTGAACAACAGATTAACCATAAATGCATTCCTGGAACTTAAGTTCCTCTTGCCTCAGTGCTGTGTATAATTATTGGGAACACGGACACATGAGGGTCAGGACAAGAATGAGCATCAACTCAAATTCTGTTAGGGCAGCATAACATTTCATTTCAATAACAGACAAATGCATCTTCAAAATCATCAGTGCAGCATTACAATCTTAAAATGCATGAGCTGACCCTGTCATTCTAATCCCTGTATTAGGTTAATGCAGCATTATGAAAATGTTTACTTTGGGTATATATTTTTCTTGCACATACAGGAAGCAAAGACATTCAGATCTGTGTTTAGATCTGCTAAGAATAATACCCTTAATCACTCTATGGCCAAACTGATATAATTTTTGTTTTGCTGTGGAAGTTAAATCTTCCCTTGTGCTATCTGCTTATTGTTTCACGTTAATTTATTTTCTCAGAAAAATAAGCTCCTTATAGGTAAGCCATGGACCTCGTAAGACCTAGCACACTGTAGTAATTCAAGAAAAAATTTATGATTGAGTGATCATAATCTAATTGACAGGGAAAAACAGTCCTATAAATATAAAGCACTGCTTTGAGGTTGCCACATAAATATGTATGTAGTCAGTGACATTAGACTATGAATCTGTGGGTCAAAAACTTGAATGCATGGGAAACAAATGTCCTGTTCAAGGGGGAAAAATGTTCAACACATCAAGTCCAGGCAATCTGGATAAATTCTAGATTGATTTAGTTTGAGGCAGAGATTTGGGCAAGATGCCCTTTTGGGATTCTTATTATTGACATGAAATAGCCCCAAACTGAAAAAGCCTCATGTAAAAGTAGCAGAATAGAAAGAGGCATTATTTACTTAATGAAAGACCTAGGGTGCATTATTGTGCTTTAGAGACTGTATCTTTGATTTCCACCTAATCCCAAATCCTTATCTCTGGTCACCATCCAAGGCTCTCTTGCATGAGATTGTAAGATTAGAACCCTTTTAAGACTCACTTAACCTGTTACCTTCTTTAAAAAGCCTTCTTGGGGGGTTCCCTGGTGGTGTAGCAGCTAGGCTTCGGCACGCTTACCACCGCGAACTAGGTTCGATCCCCGCTTAGGGAACCAACCAAAACAAACAAACAAACAAACAAACAAAACAAAAAACCCAACAACAAAACAAAAAGCCTTCTCTGTTCATTTAATTCTAAGAGTACAGTAAATGCCATTACTCTTCCCTCAATACTCTGTGCATAATGTCAATCTTTAAGCCTTCCACATCATGATTTGCTTGAATATTTCTGTCTCTTCCACCTATCCCCCTTAAGGGCGGGAATTTACCTTGGTCATCTTTGTCTATCCAAAACTTAAGCATAGCTTCTTTCTTTGCATGTATTAAACCTCCTAATGATCATAAGGTGAAATCAAGTTAATTGATAAAAAACAGTATGTTTTTCACCTAGATGGCAAAAGGTTTTGGTAGAAATCCTATCATCATAGAAAATATTTCACTTTTTATTTAAGAACTAAATAATGTAGATAAAAGCTCTCAATGCCTGGGAAATTGTAGGTGCTCAATAAGTGTAAGTTTCCTTTAGAAAGTTTGCAAATATGTTTTTGGCAAAACATTATACTTGAGAAAGGTAGGCACATCGATAGTAAGAACTTAATGGTTAATGAAATCAATGCATATGCTAAAGATATTGTGCACTTATTCCAAAACCCACAACTAGAAACCATTCTAGCACAATAAGTTCAAGGAAAAAGACAAGTGCCACTTTGGGAGAAAACACTGTTCTTTTCAAGTAAAGAGGCCATGTCCACATCTTAAAAGAATTTCCAGAGAACTAGAATTGACAAAGGTTATGCTACTAATAAGTATTCTGATGTATCCAACTCAAATGATTTTCCCCTGATTCTCATGAGCCAAGAGCCAAAGTTAAAGGCTTGGATTTAAAGGGTCATTGACTATAAGAGCTCACTTCCAAGACACTAAGGAAGGTCACCTTCAAACTCAAATTAGGCCCAATTTCATCCTATTAAATTTCAGGAAAATCATGCCACAAATAGAATGAGAATTTATTATGCTCTATATTCCCATCACTTTAATAACTTTCTGAGAGTACTGACCAATCTAATTTTAAAAAGATAAATTTGGACTCCTGCTCATAAAATTAAGAAAAATACTGTTCCTAATGGTTAAGTTTTCTGAAATTGCCATTGAAATTTAGGGAAGTCATTTGTTTGATTAACAAGACCAATCTTGAGTGCTTTTGGGGGCGGGGAGGGAGGAAAGAACAGGTATTGATTACTAGGTTCTGCACTATTTTCTGTCTGGCATATTTAAATGTCTCACGACAACATATTCATTTGGACCAGTGCTCACAGACCATTTGTTCTGAGTATCGATACCATTCTCCTTGTGAGGAGGCTCAGGCCGATGCCTGCAGAGGGCAGGACAGTAACAAGACAGGGATGGCTGGTTTGGTATAGAGCTGTCACTGGCCCCAAACTGATTCCTGGAGGTGACAGGAGAGGCAGATGCACAGGGAGTTGGGAGGCACCAGCTCTGATCCCAATTCTGCCAGCAACTTCAACATTTCTGGGCTTCATTTTTTCTAAAATAGTACAACTAGAAGATTCTCTCTACCAATGAAAGCCAAAAGCCAAAACATAAAGGTTGATTACAAATTCCCCCAAATGCTAGCTTTATGTATTATCATTTCTGTTAGTTCATAAACCCTATTCTTGCTAGCCAGAGGAGTTCCCGCCAGTAAAACAATGAAGCTGTGAAAATGCACCCAAAGGCACGTAGTGCAGTTAGGATGAACCATCTTATTTATGAGCATGCATTAATCTCCAATGAACCTATGAAAATAAATCTTAATTTTTCTGTGCTTTCTATATACTAGGATTAGTTTCCAATAGGACAATTACTGTTTGCTCTTCTGCAAACTACTGGTTTGACAGCTCCTTCAAAGTCAAGCTCAGAATTGTATGCCTGAAACCTATGTAATCCTTGCTAACAGATGTCACCCCAATAAGTCTAACAATAAAAATAAATTAAAAAAAGAAAAGGAAAAAAAAAACAACAAAGTCAAGCTCAATTATCACTTGTTTCAAAAAGCCATTCCTGATCTTTGCAACCAGATGGTCTCTGCTTCTTTCAAACTCCCAAAACACTTTTCTCCTAGGTCTGCCTCCTCCATACTCCCAGAACTCTTTTTTTCAATGTCACAAATGTTCAATGACAATGTCATCCACATACCAGGACTCCATTGCCCTGGAATGAATCAAAGTACTCTCGTTCAGAGTGGAGGGTAGAGACTAGACAGGGCTTTGTGTACTGCCTAAATCCAGTTCCTCAGTAAAGACACAGGATACTATAATGCAGATGACAGAACTACTTCTACACTAACACTGGTTCTGTGTCTCAGTCTGTTCCAACCAGCTGTCCTGCCTTTATGGTGATCTCCACATCTTTTACCTGATTCCCTGATTTAGACTTCTGGTAACAGAACATTCTGTCATCATTAACTTTTTCTCTGCATCTGAATTATTCTTAAGTACAGTTTCAGCTGCCCATCTTATGATTGGCCATTTTCAGAAGAAATGAAGTTAGGTTGAATAAATACCACGTGAAAGGATGGATTTGATTTCTGTGGCCCAGAGTGTTTCCTGGGCATGGAGTCTTATGAAGAATCTCCTATGTGCTCTGGTTAATTTGATACTGCATTGCCCATAGTTACAGGGTACAGTCCCCATCTGTATATCACCAGAGCTATTTCAGATTGGTAAACATGTTTGTCCTGATGGTTACTGAATATTTAAAGAGATAACATCTCTTTCTGAGCCTTATTTCCCTCGGCACTCATGACTAATATAATGCTATTATATCGCGTAGACTTGTGTGTGAGAGGTTTCTTTTCAGATAATTTCTCTGCATTATCTGGCTTTATCAAAGAAAAAAACCAAACATATATTAGCACGTGTAGGGAAATCAATGTAGATGTTAACTTAGATAGTCCAAATGAAGAGCAGAGGGTACACTTTTGGGTACAGAAATGCGGAAAATCTTGCAACAAAGAGGAAGGGTGTTTTAGAGGATGCATAAATGAGTAGGATTTCACCCAAAGCGCAAGGCACAGAATTACCCCACGCACTCTCCCCACTACCTCACCTCTTGTTTCTGTCCTCCAGCTGTAGCGTGTACACCACGTCATCAGCAGCATGTGTCTTGGCATTGCTGTCTCCCCATTTCAGCTTCAGGCTCTGAGGCCCGGATGCAGCACATTCAAGCCTAGGAGGCAAGGGTGGTAATGGCCGAGTTTTTGCTTTAATGAACTGACTAAATGGTCCAGCTCCAATTTCATTTATGGCCTGAATTCTGATCCTGGAAAAAGACACAAACATTGCAGGTTTCAGAAGCAGTGATTCTTCATTTGAAATAAACATTGTGTGGAGTGTTTTTTACTTATCCCTAAAGCAGTATCATGGGAGAGTGAAAAACAAATTAGAATATTCAAGACATTGAGAAAACTGAGCATCTCAGAGGACAGATCATACTCTCTGTCCAACCAATAGCAAGAATAAAGCACATTAGAAATATATCCCTCAGATATCCCAAGATACCTTTAATTTAAAAAAAAAAAAAAAAAGGAAAAAAAAGGCTTTTGTCTGAGAGAAGACATCCTAAAGACTGCTGTTATAATTTGTTCTAGCCACCCTTTAGCTCCCTTAAAGTCAGTTTCGGAAGTGGGATATAAAGAATAAATGAAATAGACAACAACTGAGTCTCCTTCAGAGTTCAAAACCAAAGGGCAAAAGCTCTTTAACAGGGATTTCACATTACTCTTTCTGCAGCCTCACCCAACAATCTCTCCTGGTCCTTAAAACCAGAGCTGTATGCAGACACTGCTGGTAACAGGGTTATCATGCAGATGTGCAAAAATCTTAACTGGATGTTTATCACGTGCACTGTTATGGGTAATAAAGATATATTAACACTGCCCTCATAGGCTTGGAATTTAAAACCAAATAGTTAAAATGTATATGTAAAATAAGGCCCTATTATTCTTCCTATTTTTCTTGTTCTTCTACTTCCTTGCTAGTTGACTGAAACAGTTCTCCAAGGTCATCACATAACACACTGATGGCACAGCTTCATCTTCATCCTCAACACCTCTCCCCACTGTGACTGAATGTCCTTGAAGCTTATTTACTCCTGGCACTTGGCAGCCTGCAGAGGCCTTCCTCCTCTACTTCTCGTATAAAATAAGCAGTTCTCGCCATAGCCTCAGACGTTTCCACAGCTTCACCCACTTTAAGGCCAATCCCAAGTCTGCATCTCTTTTACCTATTCATGTCCTGTTACTAGGCCTCAAGTGGGAACCTCCACTCAGACCCCTTGGCTAGGCATCTTACTGAGATGACTGGCCACAGTGGCGTCACACTTAAACTTGATCTGAATTTGAAACAGTATTTTAAAATACATGATAATAAAGAATATAGTCAAAGAGATAAATTCTTAGGAAACATCCAGTTTGAAATAGTCTTATAATTTAGGTTTATGAACTTGCCATTTACAACAATTAACTGCTTGTACTTAGAAAAATATTCAAGTATTACTATAGTTAATTTCATCTGTGATCTCAAATTAGCCTCAATTCTTCAAATTTAAAGATTACATAATTTAGCAAGTCAACATAATATGCCTGTAGATTAAGAAGAAAATCACATAATCAGATCAATTAATACAGGAAGAGTATCTGATAAAATCTAACATCTATTCATAATAAAAATTCTCAGCAAACTGGGGATAGATAAGAAAGTTCTCAACATGAAAGGGCATCTATAGAAATACCTATAGCTATATTTCACATCATACTTAATGGTGAATGACTAAAAGATTTCCCTTCAAGATCAGTAACAAGGCCAGGATGTCTACTCTCACCACTCCTATTCAACATCATGTACCAGAAGTCCTACATGGCGTAGGGTGGGGTGGGGTGGGAGGACAGGAATAGAGATAAAAAAAAATAAGGAATAAAAGTGAGACTATAAACTGCTAAAAATATTTAAGAAGACCTAAATAGAAAGAGATATACTGTGTTCATGAATTGGAAGACCCTACATAGAAAAATGTCAATTCTCTCTCAAACTGAGATACAGATATATAAGGTGATTCTAATAAAATTCCAGCAGGATTCTTTTGATTATATATAGGTAAGTTGATTCTAAAACTTATGTGGAAAGGCAAAAAAGGAACTAAAATTGCTAACAAATTTGAAAAATAAAAAATAAAGTTGGAAGAATCACACTTCCTGATTTAGGACTTACTATAAAGCTACAGTAATCAAGACAGTGTGGTACTGGAAGAGAGACAGACACATAGATCAATATAACAGAATAGAGACTCCAGAAATAGATCCACACAAATATGGCTGATTGATTTTTGACAAATGTGCAAAAGTAATTCAATGGAGAAAGAATAGTTGTTGTTGTTTTTTTTTTTTAACAAATTATGTTAAAATAATTTGGTATCAATAGGGGAAAAAAATCTCAATCTAAACCTCATATCTTATTCTAAACTTAACTCAGAATGGATCATCGATTTAAATGTAAAATATGAAACTTTTAAGAAGAAAATAGGAGAAAATACTTGTTACCTAAGATTAGGGGAATTTTTTTTTAGATAGGATGTGAAAAACATGATTCATAAAAGAAAAAAATTGAAAAACTGGAGTTAATAAAAATTAAAAACTTTTGCATGCTTAGGAGGATAAAGATAAGCTACAGACTGGGAGGAAATATGTGCAAACTATACATCTGACAGATGAATTGTATCCAAAATGTATAAAGACTCCTAAAACTCAAGAATAAGGAAACAACCCAATTAAAAAGTGAGAAAAAGACTGGAACAGACTTTCCACTAAAGAGGATATACACATGTCAAGTACATAAATGGATATTCAACATCATTAGCCATTAGAAAATGCAAATTAAAACTACAATGAGATACTACTATATCTCTAAATGGCTAAAATAAAAAAATACTTAATACCATACTGGGAAGGGTAAGGGGCAACTAAAACTCTTATTTTTGCTGGTGGGAATGCAAAATAGTATAGGCACATTGGAAGACAGTTTTCTTACAAAATTTTACATTACATTTTATCATAGGACCTAACAATCCCACCTCTTGGTCTTTATTCTAAAGAAATTAAAATTTATGTTCACACAAATGTTTATAATAGCTCTAGTCATAATCATCTAAACCTGGATGAATACCTGCCTCATCGTTTGGAAGGGAGCAAATACTCATCTCTGAATACAGCAAAATTCCATTAAAGAGCCTTCCTATTTTTTTTAAGCCACATGTTACGTCTCTGTCTCTGTTCAATAGTATAACAAACTTCCTCACCTTCATTTTAAAGAACCCACATTTCGTAAAAATGCCTGGAAAACATTTTTCCATGTAGCTGGTACACTGAATAATGCTAGTACAGTAACACTCAAAACTGAAATAGAACTGGGGTACTGATAAAATGAAAACGCACCATGTCTTCTTACATTCGGGTAAACATATTAACAACTCTACGTCCGGCAGGCTGACAAAGCTCAAGGACTAAGGTAGTTACTGTTGGTTCGGCTTGGAGTGAAAAATGCAGTGTGTTAAAGTACTCTCATGCTAGTGAGAGCTCACCTGGGACCAATGAGCAACACACACTACGCCGAGGGACATGTTCAAGAATCCACCTCAGAAAAAAACCTGATTTTCAAGTTTTAAGTTAATTAAAGTCTATCCAAACCCAAATTTAAGTTTTCTCTTGGCTGAACTAACATGCTAATCTTGAAATTTAGATACGATCTGCAGGGCATTTTTTGTTTTGTCTGTTTGTTTGCATATCAGTTTCTGAAATCTTTAAGTCCTGCAAATTAAGTATAAGGAAAACAGAATTTTGCCTTCAAGTTTAGGGAAGTGATGTAACTCTGAGAAACTCTACCTTTGCCAGACTGATGTGGAAAATCTCTTCATGTGCCCAAGAGTCTGCAATATCCATCAACACACTGATAATACTGATTAAATAAATCAAATTAAGAAGCACATTCTTTATAAATTTTTATTGAAAATCGCTATTAAAATATCTCCTGTTTAATTCCAGATGCCAAATACATTTCTCTTTCAGAAGATCATAACCTTCCACAACACGCTTTATCTCCATAGACACAAAAATTAAATTTCTGACACTATACGTATTAAAAGAAGAATGATGTTCAAAACAAACCTTTCTCAACTGGAGAAGGCGACTTTTCACTCAGGATTAGCCATCCTATTACTCAGGAGTCTCAAGTGTAGGGGTGGGGTGGGGTGGGGTGGGGTGGGGTGGGGGGCAGAGAGGGTAGCCTTCCTGGGATAGGAGAGGCCTAAGAAGCAAAAGATGGGCTTTTTACACCGCCCACCCACCCCTCACCAATCTACCATCTCATTGAGAAAATTACGAGGGAAGAGAATCAACATCAGATAACTTCTTAAGAAATATAAAATAGAAGGTTTAACATAGGAAATCTGTTTGGGGTAAAAGATGTGCTGAGAGTGACGACGTTATTCAAGGAAGGCTTCCTAGAAGGGTAACCTGAGCTGGTTCAGAGTCAGTCCCACCTCCAACCACCGGATTTTTCCTGACAGCTCCTTGGATACTGTGTCACCATTCTGTCTCCAGGCACTTAGGCTTGCTTCTTTTTCTTTTTCTTTTCTTTTTTTTTTTTTTTTGCTTTGTGCCCTGCCCTGGCAGGAAAAACCCCTTAAATGTCTCTCATTGCTTAAAAGATAATGCCAGATTTCCACAGACACTTCTACCTATAATTGGGTCACAATCCACTTTCCAGCTCACTTCTTCCCTATCAACCTTTAGCAACATGTAATTTATTGAGTGTTTATCTACAATGTGCCAGGTCCTGTGCAAGTGCCTGAAATCTGATCTATAACACACAACAACCCTATTAGATAGCTGAAGTGATTAGCCTCATTTTACAGACCAGAAAACTGAGGCACAGAGGGCTTAAATGACTTGCCAGAGGTCATAGAGATACTAAGTGAGGGACCCAGGACTGAAGTCAAGGCTGTGTGCTCCTTTTGAATTACTTAGAATTTGATAAAGCTCACCTCATCTTGTTAGGATGAAATGATTCATGATTCACTTGACAGGCTAGGGTAGTGCTTGACCTAGAGTAAGGACTCAATAAATGTTATTTTCATCCTCGTTTTACCTAGCAAAAAGAGCATAACAAATACATCTACCTTTAGTTGTCTGCCAGCTCAGTATGAGTCAGACATATAATGAGGTTGCCCAAAAAAGTAATCTAAGGCAACCTTACTAAACTCGTGGCTGCATCTGGAGAACAAGTAAGGTGATAGTCTTGCTCTCTGAGCCAGCCAGACCACTCCCAGAGGTTTGGGCTCTTGTCATTAAAGAGGCCATCAAGACATAGAATTCACCCAATGAAGATGGAGGAGGTTACAGAAAACCCATGCCAGTGAAGATGTATTTGAATGAAGTGAGGATGGTCACACAGGAGACAGCCACCATTGTGAGACAGTGATGACTAGCCACCCTCTGGAACCCACTAAACCAGTCTACAGGAGTGAGGCTCAGATTTCTGTAGTTTGCCAAAGCGTTCCAGGTGATTTTTATGTAATCAACATTCATGAATCAATGCTCTAGTGCAGAGGCTCTCAAACTTGAACATGCATCCAAATCCCCTGCAGGGCATAGGGTTCCATTCCACCTCTAGAATTTTTGTGTCAGTGGGTCTAGAGTAGGGCTGATGATTTGCATTTGGGCAAGTTTCTAGGTGCTGCTGGTGTTGCTGGTCCCGGAAACACAATTTGAGAACCATAGCTCTGCAAGCTTGGTCAACCTGCAGCCTATGGGCCACATGTGCCCCAGGACAGTTTTGAATGCAGCTCAACACAAATTCATAAACTTCCTTAAAATGTCATGAGCTTTTTTTTTTTTTTGAGACCTTTTTAAAACGCATCAGCTATTGTTAGTGTATTTTATGTGTGGCCCAAGACAATTCTTCCAAAGTGGCCCAGAGAAGCCAAAAGATCAGACATCCCTGCTAGAGGAAGGCCCAGGATCAACTACATAAATTTTAGGCATAAAGAGATTTTAACAAAATAGTAATTCACAAGTGGAATGATCTGCCCAGTGATAAGAAGCTGGAATCCCTGCCCTAGTACTGGAGATGCTTAGGTCAGGGCTCTGGGAAGGGGCATCACCATGCGATCCTGTGTCTTTCAGTTTACAAAGACTATGACCACGAGGTTAGAAACATGCAAAGGAAAGCTGTATCTTGGTTATCAATAACATGTCTTTTCCTCCTTGAACCAAAAAATTAACTCGATTTCAAACTCAGTTCTTAGCTTAAAAGTAATGCCTTTAAAAACAGAATTGCAATTTCAACCAAATTTCATGCAAGGTGTCAGTAAGTCCATTGTTATTTTTGCAAGCACCAATGGAGAAGCAATGGATCTATTACAAAATCCCATTGAATCAGTACGTTTGCTAGAGAGGAACATATTTCTGTCCCCACAGGACAGAAAAAGAAAAAACTCGGTGTTAGAACAATTTGTAACTGCTCAAAAGTTAAAAAACAAAATTTAAAAAAAACAAACAGCAAAGAAGTCTTTTGCTTAAAATGTTGCATTCCATATTTTTATCTAGAACATCATGATCGGTTCACTTTATGTTTTAACCAACTTATGGTTCAGAAATACATGAGGTAAAAGTTGATTGGACCAAAATTACACCTTTCATTCCTTGAACTACTCATCTGTGTTTCACTATAATTATTGCAATTGTGTTTTTGAAACAAAAGAACAAGCCTGTGGTTGACCAGAGTTCTATATAGAGTACCCAAATACATACTATAAAGCTAGTATAAAGTTGTATAAAGAGAATCTTAAATATAAATATAAATTAAATATAAATATTAATCTTACTATCTTAAATAGGAAACATCCAATTTATTTAGTGACTGACCAGCAAGAATGTAGGCTAAATCCTTTCCTGGGGGTGCGGGGGCAGCAAGAACATAATGTGACTACAGCTAAAGATTTGTCTTTTCTAAAGTTATTCAATTTTCATGTGACCGTACACTGATTAACAAAAGTCAGCACTACTCCAGTATCATCCTCCTACAAGCCTTAACGTTTACAGTCATTTTAAGCCACCATTGGTCCTCCTGCTGCGCCGTTCGGATGCATCCGAATGAGTATTTCCATCCCCTGACTGTGGTGTTTGCGTTTATTTACCCCACGAGCTCAAAAACCTTTTTTCCATGTACGAGATTTTAAAATATGTTTTCCTGTGGCTTGCACTATCAACAACAAAGATGTTTTGTATGCCATATTGTGTAACATTTTGTAATAAACTTTTCATGTCATCAATGCCATTAGATTCTAATTTATCTATACTTTAATTGATGCCATTTAGTATGTTTAGAGTATTTTTTGCTAAAATTCAATATAATGGTAAATTTATTACCATATAACAAAAATTTAAAATAAAAATGTCATTTATATACAAAGCAGCTCAAAATGTTATTATTAAATACATAGTCAAATACTAACTTTTTATTTTTGGTGGGTTTTTGACACATTTTGAAAAAATCTTAAAGTCAATTAACACAGTGAAAGGGTTGAGGGAGGCACAATGTCAGGACTGACCTGAGGATCTCAGTCGACTCTGGGGTAGACGTCAGTGTGAATCGGAGTGGACACAAAGCTTTTCAGTGACTCCCTGAAGCAGTGTGTCTTTGTCATACATTTCCTGGCCAAGGGATCAAGGTCAGGCAATATTCTGGACATCTGGTCTCTTAGAAACAACCGGCAACCGGGGGATGATTTCACTTGGCCATTTTTTCCCCAGAGATAGACCTCATGGTCAGGTTTCCTCTGAGAATCCCCATTGGGGAAATTCCCTCAGGCCAAGGTCTGTGTTTAATCACCTCTGGATTTCCTCAGCACCTGATCAGAATGCTCTGGCCTCGATGGGCACTCAGTACAGCAGACTCACCACAAACAAGGACTCAAGCAACCAGCAATTTTTCTTTTTCTTTTTTTTTTTTTTGCCAGTTACTTGAGATTTTGCCAATTGCTTGAGTTCCGGTTAATGGAGAATCTACAAGTACTTACATTTATGTGGCATCTACCAATCCCCATGGGTGCCAATTAACTGAGAGTCTACTGTATTTTGTTGGTAACCAAGAGTGAAGACTGCTTTTATGAGACTGACTTAAAGGGCTTAAACTGAAAGAATGACCTTGGCCTGCCTCTTCCACTATGTATATTATGTCCCTCTTTATACTGTTTCTATTTCGAATCCCACTTTGAACCATCCTGACCATTTTGGACCCTGAGTCTTCCTCTCTGAAATGTCAGCAGGACTGTGTGCACCGTGTTATATTCAGCCTGTGATGTCACAAAAACCTATCATCTTAGTTTCCTATTTAAGTGTCCCCCAACTCTGTGAGTGCTCTGAGGTCACTGTTTTGTAGACCCACAGTGTACAGACCTCTGCCCAAAATAGATTTATTTAAAGAGTAGAAAAAACAAAAACACTGTCATTGTTTTGAAAAGCAAAATAAATATATGACTTATTTACAAAGATTTGGTAGGAGAGAAAAAATAGAGATAATATATGACAGGATAGAACTTCTGTATCTTATAACTGATCAGCTGATTCTTTCTTCCACTTTTGGGCATAAAAATGGTCATGTACCAGACCAGCAAATTAGAAAACACTGCAGGGGAAAACAAAAAGTGACATGATGAAACGCTGCCCAGCAGCAAGTTTATCTACATGCCCTTCACTGCCCCCACCCCACCCCAAGAAGAACGCCTTATGTTGGGTGGGGGTCTGGTGATGACAAAAAGTACAATGCCTGCTTATTGTACTCTTAATCTATACTGCTGGGCTCTATACGAGCATTCCATGTTCTTCTATTTACTATTTACAACATTCTTATACATAATCTTGTTCTGCTCATTTATGGAAGAAGAAATGGAGACACAGAGAGGTTGAGTAACTTGCCCGCAGACACAGCTGATGACCTCAATCAGAATCTATGCGTCCCTTTACCTCCTCGAGAAAACATTTAACCTGACAGGAGAGGCCCTGGTAGGGTACTCTCGAATAACCACAGATAACCATCTGTGGTTCCTGCATTCCCCTAATCGTTAACTGCTTGTTCTGAGTGAGTTATGGCAACTTGGGGACAGAGGTAAATGATTTGACTTCTGCGAGGCCATACTGAAGAAAAAGATGTGTGAGAAGAGGAAAATGAGGTGCTGGCTCCCAGACAGGAACACAGGGAAAGAGAGGACGCAGACGCTGAGTTTTGCTTGGTGGTGTGTGATGTAACTTCTTTCTCTGGCCCCTTGTGAAATCCTGAGTGAAAGCTACAGCACAAGTTCTTTGTCACACTGTGCCTGCTTTGGGGGAAACAGAATAGTGGAGCCCAGCTTCAGCAGTGGGAGAGTACAGGGTGGGGACATAGGGTGTTCACGGGAGGATGAGACACAGTAAAAATACACAGAAAAGTGGCCACCAAGACACCAAGATGGAGGAACTGATTTAAAGTAGTAGGTGAAATTGTATAAACTTGTAAACAACTCATAAAGTATAAAGCAACACAAGTTTTAATGCTATATTTGCATTCAGTACTCTAAAATATTAAGTTATCAACTAAGAATGGCTAGAATTCACCCATTTGGCCTCTAGACCCCAAAGGGTCTGCAGCCCCAGTGCTGATGCGTCCATGCAGCTGTATTTCTCCTTCCCTTCACTCACCGGTAGGTGGTTTCTGGAAGGAGCTCTCTCAGAATGTGGGTGGTGGTATTGCCCACGCTGATGCTAGTGTCTCCAAGATCAATATTGTAAGCAAGGATTTCAGATCCATTATTGCACGGCTCTTCCCAGTTCAATACAAGGCACACAGAAGGTGAATCGGGGTAGGCAGTGAGGGTCTCCTCCTCCAGGACACAGAGAGTGGAGATGGGGTCAGGGGCAGATGCTGGTGTCTGGCAAAGGACAAGGTCACTGTAGGGCCCTGCTCCAGCTTGATTGACAGCCTAAAAGACAACAGTGAGACAAAGTCCATGTTACCCCAATGCATATTCTATTCTGGGATAGGTGCTATTCAATAAACCTAAAGTAATTTACAACTTAATCTAGAAACAGGTAGAAATAAACCCTAGAAAAATGTCCACTTTAACCTAATGGCTAGTTTCCAAAAAATGCCAATCTCACCTTTTCTGTTAATAAAGCAAAAGATAACTTAAAAATAACCATTTATATTTGCATGGCCCACTGCACATTACATGCTGTCTCATGTGATCTTCCCAGTAACCCTCTGAAGTAGACAGTAAATGGCGAATATTCTTATCTGCCTCTCACAGAGGAGGGAACTCAAAGTCACATTAAGTAACTCATGCCCCAGTTAGAGACAAATCTGGGACTGGAATTTAGCAATCCTACTTTTAACTCTAGTGCTGCCCTGGATGAGCAACAGGTATCTTTTAGACAAGATTTCTACTGTTTTTCAAGTGAATGATAAATTTGTATCTGAAGTCATTTCTCAGTACTTTTGGACTCTACCTGAGAGCCAGCACCAACACCTCCACCACTCATCGCTCTTTCCAATGCTCACTCTCTTGGTCGCAATCCCCTTTGCTGGTTGCTACTCACCACCCATGTCTCTCAACGCCAAAGGACACCCAAGCTTTGGACATTTTTTTCTTTTCTATCTCTGCTAAAAGTCTTGAAGGTCTCATCTTGTCTCAGGGGGTAAACATCATTTATATCTTACTTCCAAATTTATTTGTGTAGCTTGGACCTCTGCCTTGAATGTCAGCCTAATGTATTCGACTGCCTTTTGAGGATTTGCACTTGTGAGTCAAACAGGCACCTCAAACTCAAGTGTCCACACAGCTTCTCATCTCCACTCCATCCCTCTTCACCAAAATGCGCCACTGAAATTCCAGTAGTCGTCCCCATCCTTCAGGTTGTTCAGGTTACATCCCTGAGTCCTCACTGCACATCTTCCTCTCACATTTCTATCCAGGCCATTAGCACATCCTGTACCACGCTAGTCTAATTACACTCTCTCTCATCTGGTCACTGTAATGACCTCCTAACTGGTATCTGTGTCAGCCCATTGCCCCACCGTCTCTATTCACAGTAAGCAGAGCGATGCTATTCAGATCCCTTCAATGATCTTCAACCATATTCAGAATGAACTCTGAAGTTCTCACAACAGCCAGTAAGATCCCGTGTGATCTGCTCACCTTCACCGCCCTCCCAAAAGATCCCTCTGCATTCTGATTTCCTCACCTATGACTTTCCCCTTTCACTTACTCTGCTCTAGCCACATTGGCTTCTTCTGCTGTTTCACAGGGACATTAAGTTTATTCCCACCTCAGGGTCTTTGCACTTGCCACCCCTTCTGTTCAGAAAGCTTTCCCCCCAGAATTCTGCACAGCTCACCTGGTCATCTCCTATGGGCATTCTTTCAAGTGCTGCCTTTACAGTGAGTCCTCTCTGAACACCAAATTTAAACTTGCAGTCACCCACCTCCAACCCCCGATGACCCTCCTCATTTCCTATTCTCTTTTTTGCTTTTTCACCATAGCATTTATCAGCAACATAACATATATTTCTTTTAATTATGGCTCTGATTAAACTGTAAGTCCCATAATGGCAAGATCCGTATCTGCTTGGTTCACTGCTGTATCTCTGGAAACTAGAATAATACCGAATACATAGTATGTGCTCAATAAATGTTATCGAAAATATTTTTTCCTTACAAAGCGAAAAACATTTGTGAATGTTACCAAAGTGAATGTACTCTAAAACTTAGTTCTAATTTACTTTATAGGAAAGCTTATGAGGACAAATTAAAAAAGAAAAAAAAAGCCCTAAAAAAAATAATAGTCTGAACTCTGATTAAATCAAAGGTTCAAAACAAAACTTGCAATGCCTGTGCATTACTCTCAATTTCAAAGAAACAAACTAAAAGCATTCATTTGCTATGAAATCACTTTTGTAATTCTACTGTGATATTCTGTCATATCTAGTCCTATTATTTCATGACAATACTTCAAATTTCATTTTTGTAAAATTTTAATGTCACAGTTTATTTTAAGAGCATATATTTAGAGATTTCATTTCTGGATATAGATTTATCACAGGGCACAAGAATAGGACATAGTGGAGCTCAATGTGCATATCGATGAAGGCTTTATAAATATATCACCATAAAACAGAAGGAAAAGAATGCAGCTTTTAGAGCTGAAGCTTAGTTTGAATCTTGATTCCATTACTACTATGTGATCTTAGGCAAATTAATATCTCAGAGCCAACATATACCCTGAAAGAAAAAGAGCAAGAACGTTTTAAAGTGACCGAAACTCGAACAGCATAGTGAAGTTCTTTCCCTTGGTGGCAGACAGTTCTTTATTTGTATCCTGCCTTTTCCCCCAAACAGGACTGTGGGCACACAACTGAACTGTTTCCCAATGACTCAGCATCACTGTCATGAAGCTGTGACTCCCACACATTGACCGGGGGTTATTTATGTCCCAGCTACTCCATTCGAGAAGGAAGGTATGTAATAAAAGAGTTTATTCAAAAATGTTTATGATAAAGTAGGCTTCAGAATTTACCAGAAAAGCCTCACCTGATCTGGAAAATTAACTTGCACAGGGAATGTTTTTCTCCAAAGAGGCCAGAGACACTGATGTCAATGGTCTTGTAATGAGCAGTTTGATCTATGACTTAAACCAGGTGGAAACCTAAACCTGGCATCTGTGCTTCTTTGTCTAGTTAAATCTAATGTGTGTGAAGACCTTCTTCAAGGTCAAGAACCACATCCGATTAATCTGTGTATCTCTGCTCTTGATCAGTCTGTTCATCCTTTGATCCTAGCCCAAGGAGCGCTCATGAAACGTTACTGAGCAAATGGAAACAAATGGACAAAGGATGCGCTGTTTCTCAGGACAATGAAAAGGGGAAAGATAATTTATCCATTTTAATAAAGTAAAAGTAAGCCCATACTACTGTAAGCCCAAACTAGGGGCTGGGCTAGAAGCCAAATACTCTTGATGTTCTTCCACGTGGACTAAGTGGAAAGCTACAGACAACCAACTTGTTAACGGTGACTGAGAGGTGGAAGGTGGGTCCTGTGAGCTGATGCAGTCTCGTCCAAATTACTAGATGATGGTTACTGGCTCCACTTCACAGGGTGGCACATGAATTTTTTGTCTTTTGCCAGTTGTAAGTGGCTTTCCCACTGAAATGTGCATCAGAGGAATTCAGACAGAAGGGATCTTTCCTAAGAGCTGTGACACCTTTGACTTGGACTCAATTATTTATTCAGTAAACTGATAAACTAGCAGGATGCAAGGGTGGTGAGATGTAGAAAAGAAAGTGGTTTTTTTCTTACATTCCAGGAACTCCTAGAGAAGCAGATATTATTGTAAAATACCAAAGCAATTAAATGTATTTTTATTTAAAAGGACTCTCTTTCCTTATTATGTCTCTTGGTAGCCTGTAGCACCTGCCTTTGAGTAAGTTTCTCAAAGATCCTTCCATGGCACACCGGGGTTAATAAGCAAAGCATGGGTAACGTCAGCCTACCTGTAGTCTACAGCAATACTGTGCAGCAGGCAACAGAGTCTTTATTTCAAAGCCGGTGTCTGTCCCATGATAAATGAGTTCTAAGGACTCTTCATCTTCACCCCATTCCAACCTGTACTCTGAGATGTCGGCCCCAGAGCTCTCAGGACTCTGGAAAGCAGAAACTTGGGTAGTAAATTTCATAAAGAAGAAAACACTATGATGTTTATGTTCAATTAATCAAACTAGAAAAGAGAACAACGTGCCCCAGGATATTCCAGATACATACAAAAGACAGGCGTGAAAGAGATACTCAATTTCCTTTCAATTGTGACCAGTGGAAAAATTCCCACAACTCTGAATGGTCCAAGCAAGTACCAAGGAAGATTAATGTGCATTTTGGCTTGGTAGGTTCCTCCTAACTTGCACTGAGTGGCAGATAAAGTAGAAGCAGCAGAAATCAATGCAGAACATGTACCTAACTTACCTCCCAACTCACTAGGACACAACCATCAGGTGTGAAAGAAATACAAGGTGCTTTGCATTGTCCAGGAGGCCCTGCAGCAGTGGTAATTTCTGAGACATCAGAATAGGGGCCATACTGAAAGAGAAGAACATACACATCCTTGTATATAGTGTGTGTACATGCGTGTGAATGTGTTCGTGCATTTACAAACTTATAACCAAATAAGGATTAGGGTAATACCATTATCAATACAACTGATTAAAAAATACTACCTAAAGGCATTTTCACTTTCAAATGAATGTGTATAAGGTTTTTTCCTACATAAATTCCCTGAATGTAATGTGTATTACATATGCACATTCTTTTTACTCAAAAGGATTAGAAAGTTGGTTTAATAAACGTTTTGCCTGTACTGTGACATCAGAAACAATATATGCTGATTCTTAACACAATAGGCATTCTGTTTTAACATTTCTCACAGGACATCAAAGAACACTTAAGTCAAATATACACTGCAGTTCAATTTTTCATACATATAAATCTACTCAAAATTGCTGGTCATCAAATTCTGAGTATTTCTTCTAGTTACTGCTATTTTACATTTTGAAAACGAATGCTCCAGTTAATATTTTCCCAGCATGTCCCCACCATCTCAACTTTTTGAAGGTTTATACTGCACTCCTGCTTTCTTTACATTACCATCTGTACGTGAGCACACTGCTCAGAGCCAACCGCCATTGGAGATTTAAAACATTTTGAAAGAAACATAATCACTCATTTTAATAGAGAAACATGTGATACTTCAAAGAGTTGGTGCAAAGAATAAAATAAAATAAACTGCAGGCTAGTGAAGCACATGACAATATTTTTCAAAATGGAAAAAAACATTAAAAAAACTCTCTCACATTTTTCCAAAACAACTTGCAAATATGCTTGGTAGGGGTGCGGGCTGAGGTCAGAGGCAGGAGAGAAATCTCTGAAATGGACCTCAGAAGGTGACTACAAGTCAAATACAGAGGGTGTCAAAAAATGTACACACAGTTTAAGAAAGGAAAAAAAAAAACTGTGTTAAAATTATAAAACTTAATATATTCTGATAACAAAAGATGAATACAAGTCACATTTGACTTCTGCAATTACAAGAGGTGCTCAAAGTGGTTACCATCAGTGGTTACCATTATGTAATACATAGACAATAGCTCTTAAAATGTGAATACATTTTTGGCACCCCCATATATGGTTAATTTTCAACATAACAGGAATAAGTTGAGGCTAAAGATAGTTCTTTATACTATAAATTAGTTTAAGGTGGAATAAAGAAGAACTCAAATCAGTACAGTTGCATCACTGTTACGGCAGAGATCCCCTGAGCAGCTGATGGGTAAAAGGGCAAAAACCAAAGACAAAGTTCCAGTCAGCCTCATCCATCCTCTTTTTATTTCTATAAAGTTCGATGCGAAGGCTTTCTTGTCACCTCACCCATACGTTTTTATTGTTTAGATTCACAGTGTTGCTTTCTTGTTAATTTAAATAGTTACGCTGTGTCGGAAATTCCTTCCTAATGGGGAATCAGAAGAAATTCAGCTCTTGTTAAAAGTCTGATATTCTACATCAGACCAAATAGTTTCAGTCCGTGTGGCTAACATGAAATGGACTAAAACACATTTCACTTCTGAAAGGCTTTAATAAGGATACCAAGAACTAGAAAAAGGTCACCATCAACTTTGTGTTACCGTTAGTTGGGATTTTGTATTTAAAAAATTTTCATTGATTAATTATATCTATTCGTTGGCATATTTTATATTCATCTATACAAATCAATGGCACTTGGGGGGACTTTAGTGGCAATCTGTTTTATGGCTACACTTCTGCCTCGTTTTATGTTTCTGCTCATCTTGGACACACCAAAAAGCCCTACTGTTTCCGGGTCACCTTGTTCTCATTAGGAAATTGTTTTTAAAACCACCAAAACCATCTAAGGGGTGATGTCCTTATTAACCTTGATCTCCACCTTAAAAGAATGGGATGAGGACATAAGAAACAAAATTTCCAATGCTGGGAATATAAATTCATAATACATCAAAGAAGACTTTATATATACTTCTTAAATAGATGTCAAGTCCGGCTGGATGCTGCTGAGGGTTTTCCCGAGGGCAGAAAACGGCAGTGTCAGAGCCCTGTACTCACCCCTCCGTCGTTCAGAGCCCTCACTCGGAAACGGTACACAGTGCCGGGGAGCAGGTTGCCGACAGAACACTGCAGCTCTGGCCCGTGGTACACCTCCGAGGCCACATCCTCGGGCTCCGTCATCTCCACGCTATACTCTGACACCTCACTGCCACTCTCAGAGGCGGGGACATCTAGCAATGGAGAATGTTTTTCATCACATCATTTTTTTGCTTCCAGTTCACAAAAATCATCTGACAAGGTGTGAAAAACGTCATAGAGGTGGCCCCTTCTCAGTATCTTTCTTATAAAAGAACCCACCCCTCAAGAGAAAAGAGACACAAAACAAGTTTCTGGAGGATGTCATCCACACTTTCCAAAGCAAGTCCAGTAGGCTCTCGGTTAACTGGCACCCATGGGGACTGGTAGATGCCAGACTTATGTAGACTCTCTGTTAACCGGAACTCAAGCAACCAGCAAAGAAAAAAATTTGGGGGGAGCGGGGGGTGGTGTTAGCTCCCTGGCTGGGAATCGAACCCAGGCTGCAGTGTTGAGAATGCTGAAGCCTAAGCCATTACACCACCAGGAAACTCCCAACTGGCAAAAAAAAGTTTTGTCAGTTGCTTCAGTTCTGGTTAACAGAGAGACTACTGTACATTTAATTACGTTAATTATTTAAAAACAATAGAACAATTAGGTAAAATTTTTTATACCCTAAGGCAAGGGAAGAAACAGAAGGAAAAAAATGAAACCAAAGTTAAGGTTAAATCAGGATAAATGACTAAAGTTGGCATAGTATGAGTATTTTATTATATGAGGGCTCTTTGGAAAAAATCCAGCCATAAATGCCTCTATTTTTCACATTACGTGGCTGGATACTTTCTAGATAACCCTTGTTATCTAGACACAGGGGTGGGAAAGAACAATCTGATACTTCTACAAGTTTATATTTGCAATTTTTCATGCTGTAAATGGCTGACACAAGGAATGCAATACAGCTTGAATCAAGATTGTAAAGCACCAGGGCCCAGACACAACAAAGCAGCAAAGATGAGGAGGAATTAGATGAAACCTTGTGAACCAGTTCCCAGTTTAATTCTAAAAAAAACCAACTGCTCTTTTATGAATAAAGTTAGAAAATTCCTGAAAAAGACTGGCTGCTCGGACACATTTTCTAGAAAAGCACCCTTCGACGGGTAGAGGCTGAATAGCATGTATGGCATCATCAGGAACAGGAGGATGTGACGCGAGCAGGAGAACAAACCCATGCCAACATACATTAAAAAGAATATGGACATTCACAACAGAAAAAAAATAGTAGTTTTCAGGAAGAGGACTTCCAACTTAATTACAAAGCGTTAAGTCTGAATCTCAACCTCCAATTGTTCAAACTGCCCATGTCAACATGAAGATTTGTTCACTCACCCCACTCTAAGTGGACTTCTTTGTGCTTTGGTCTACCCAATACCCTCGGTGGCCGACACTGACCTGGTGCAATGCTTAGTGTGCGAACAGGGAGGCTTTCAGAACACTGCAGGAGAAACAGCAGAGAGAACCATCTCTTAGATATGGGGAAATTATTAGACCTCTAGATACCAGGCAAATCCCACCCCGTGACTGTAAATGCTATCAAAAGGGGTTACACATTGCATGAGAACAGAAGAGGACACAAAACAACAGCTGGATGAAAATTTTAAATGGTACCATAAATGGCCAACCATCCACATGCAGAGCAGAAAAGCAAATAAAGTCAATATTAATCAACTGAGCTTGACATTAGCCAGCAGGTTCAATTAATGCTAAATAAGTAGGCCTTCTTTTTTCAGGAAATGGTTGTATAAGCTGGTGGTTTGGAAGCTGAACCTTTTTTGAGAGAGGAGAAAACAAGGTAGAGCTATGCACTTCCTCTAGACTCATTCTTCCTGAGGAGGAGAGTGCAGAGGAGAGGTATCTGTACACTGAGGCCTGGGTGCCACCTCGTGCCATGCCTCACACATAGGAGGCACCGCTGATAATCCGTGGCTTTGGTGTGGATATATCCCACCCTGGGAGGCACTCCAGAGAGCTGTGGGACTGCCTATGAATGGTCTAACTGGACCCCTTTTCACAAGGGGCCTATTGTATGGGCAGTCTAAACCTCGTAGTACCATCATCTTTGAGGATTTGGGGACAACACTGGAGGTAGACTGACTGGCAAAATTAGGCACTCCAAAGGCAGATATTCTCTTGAAAAGTCAGCCCAGTGCTACAAGCAGGCACGTCTCTCAACCTCTCTCTTGTGGTTTCAAACCATCATGTTAAACACCTATATAATAAAAATGTCTTTTTACCATCTTGTCCTCACTTTCTGAATGTAAGTTAAAGTCATTTAGACAACACTATCTAACTTCTAGAGCACTTCTTGTATAATTTACTGGGTTATTTTGAGCCTCTGAGAAAACCTTGTGGTTGAAACCAAGGCTCTTAATATGTTAACAGGCTGATCTAAAGTCACATAAATAGTAGAAAACAAGAAATCGGCCACTGCCTACAGATGTGTAAGTTGGGCACTGCACAAGTGCAGGAGGTGCCATTCAGCTCAGTCAACAGAAATTTATATGGTTTTTACAATAACCTTCCAGCAGATGGCAGTAAAACACCTTGAGGAAGGTGTGCCTCAGCATTGCCAGGCGTAACAGTAGAGCTCTGCAGGAAGTTCTATTGTTTTGACTCTAAATGCTATGGTTTTCTATTATTACAATAACTAAAGTTCCCCTTATTCAGTTAATACAAATTTCAGACAACACTCAGTTTTCAACTGTCACATGTGATCACGCCAAAGTCTTCTAAGAAATAACAAAGTCACAAATTTACCTGAAAATACCACAATTCAGTTGACGATCATCTGGGCCTATCTTTTATGTCCTCTAAAGCACCAAAAAATTCTAGTTTTCTTTTCCTGATATATACCATGGCAGGTTGCAGTATCACAATACGTTTTTTAACAGCCATTTTACTGTGATGTTACAGACAGGTTATCTGAATTTGACCAAAGATGTTTAATTTTTATACCAGAATAAAACTAACCTGACTGTGTCCACCAGTACTGATGCAGCATGCTCGGAGTTTGTACAAAGTGCCTGGTTTCAAGTGGGTGAAAGTGTATTCTGTAGCCGATCCACTGTATGCCACTTCCCACTGACTCGCTGTAAAACAAGAGTTGTGTATGAGTTCATGCCTTTCGTAAAAACGTAATAATAGTATCAAGCAACTAGCTGATTCAAAAAGAGCTCTAAATGGTTTCCATGAAAACCAGCATCTTTTTTTTAAATAGCCAAAGGGCTCTCTTTCCATTTCCTTTACAAAGTTGAATATTAAAATAACATGGAGTCATTTTTAATACTTAGAACTGCTGGCTAGACTACTTAATATCACCATTATTACATTTTCTGACTATGAGGTCTGGAGGCTGGAAACCACATAAAATCTGTAGCTGGCAGGGGGGATGGTGAAAGGAGACAGGACAGAGTTGAGGCAAGCTGAGAAACAGTTCTAGAATGAAAAGGCCATTCAGCTGTGAGGTGCCTGGTTAGCCATTCTACAAGGCGTGCTTGCTCTTATCTGCTTGCAGGTTGCAGTGAACAAAATCATCCCATTACCAAGTCCTTTGGGTAAAAGGCCTGCTGTCTTCATGGAGCCCCACTTAAAAGACACAAGCACCTGGGAGCCTAACAAATTACAGATGAAACACTTGGGTGTGACGCAGTTATTTGACCACTTCTTGGGATGAAAGGAAGTTAGCTGGGCCAATGGAGGGGTCTGGGTGTCCAGTAAAACCGATGCCATCAGGAACCAAACAAGCATCTGGACCGCTAGGATATTTCTCCTCCCTGTTCTGCCCTCGCTAATGCTACGTTTACAGTTGACTATTTTACAAAAGCCTTTCACTCCATGAAGTTGTTTTAGGGAAAATCGTTTTACCCTATTCCACACTAAAGTAACTTCCACAACTTCTCTCAGCTGCTCCCTAGGTTAGATTTACAATTAAGTTACATCTACTAGGGCCATGGGAGAAGGAGGACTATTAAAGACAGTTATCCTGACATTACTGATTAGAAAATTTGTACTGAAAAGGTGACTGGGAACAAGAACCACTGGAAAGATTCAATTAATCACTCACTTTAACTGGCAAAGTTGTTGACTTTAAGAAGAGAATGGCACCTACAAATTGTCATCAGTGGTCAAGAAAGCCATGGAAATTCAAAATATACTTAGGTTTTCACAATGAACCACTGTGTATACATGCCTTGTCTCCTAGGTTGGTTTTCTATTGTAAAGGATATGATTTCATGCTAAGAACAGCTGGACTCATTCTCAAAGAACCCTCATGTTTTTAGTTTAAAAAAGGACCTGATTGACAGGAAAAACAAAATACTCCAGGTGGTTGTTGTGGTACAAAATAAAAGGCAAGCCACACACCTGCACTGCAAATTTGTAAAGGTTACTGTTAACTCTTTCTTTTTTGCCTGATGTATGTATAGCTTTTCATTAAGTTAAAGATTACAATGATTATTAGAATGGAAAGACAAATCATTTTAAAAATTCTGATGACTATACTTTTTTCTCTTGAAGTGTACTAAATTTTATTAGAAAGATCTAAGAATTTTTTAAAAGGCATTCTCTAAGGAATTTGATATCCAACACTGTCATACTTTAATCCACAGTATGGCAAGTAATGAATAAATAATCGGACTCAGAACTCACAACAAAGATGGAAAGACATGTTCTAAATTTGTTATAAAAGTGTGGCACTTGTCACCAGCCCCCATCCTGTTTCTCATCATTGTACATGGGAATTTATAGATTCCCAAACTCGTTTGCTATCTCTACCTTATCTCTCCTGATAATTGCTTCTGACGACCTCTCTGGTTACAAGAATTTCCAGAGAAAGTGTGCCAAGAGGGAAAGAAAAACTTAACCTAATCATTCCACTAATTAGGAACTCTGGTTTAAAGAAGTAACATAGAAAAATTTTAAATGTGGTAAAAATGTACATTTCAAGCACACTCTGCTCCCCGATGCTATATTTGAAAGAGGACAAACCTATCATTATGAGATGAAGGTCTGTTTATTGTAAAAGCTCTCTCATTAGAATGAATGATTGCCCACTATTACTATACAGATGTTTATCATATTAAATAATCTCTAGCTACCGGATTTGAGTAAAACAATTTCCAACAACTTTACCTTCAGAATTTCCGTCAGTGATCTCCAGCAAGTATTTGAGTATTTCTGAGCCACCATTGTCCTTTGGAGGATCTAGAAAATAGGCAAATGTCATATTAATTATGACAGGGTATGGTTTTTATTGGTAAATATCACTGGAACACACAAAATCATATAATATTATGCTATCTTAATTCTTTGGATTTAACCAAAAGACAAAATACAGTATTTCACCCAACTCCATTCTTGAAAAACAAAAGAAACAAACAAAAACACCACGACACCTTAAACACTATCAAATTATGCAAAGTTCTTAGCGCTGGAATTGTCAGAGTTAGCATTTACTTAGTGAAACATGAGTAAAACTATAAATTGATTTTCCTAAGTTATGTTAGTAAATTTACTGAGAATTCTGAAACTTGCTCTTAAATATTTAGTGATTTTTATATAAGATGAAATATTTATGTATTCCTCTTTTTAAAATTTCACTTATATCATCACTGACCAGATTCTTCTGAAAGATGGGCAACGAAGGAAAGAGAAGTGCAAAATTTATTGACAAAATAAATAAAACATCAGAATGCAATAAATCTGTTCCATCAGTTTGCTACTAAGCAAACTTTATACCCTAAATGAAACTGATATAACACTGGAGTTGCAGATCAGTGAGAACATGTCCTAAAGAGTTGGTGTGAGAAAAGGTTCCAGCTTATTACCAGAGCCCTGGGGCGCTCTGGGTATTTAGTTCATTGCTAACTCTGTGCCTGCAAGAATTTTCTTTTTTGAGCAGAAAAGTATACTGTTTATAATTTTACAAGACTTTGTAGAATCTACCTCCCTCTGTTATCAGTCAGCTTCCTCTGTATTTTACATATACTCTCAGATGACTAATATAGACTTAGGAACTTTACTTCCCTTGTCCCTTTCACCTGGAATTTCCATTAATGTATATTTACTTTAGTAACAGATATTTAAAACAGTAATTATAAAGTTAAATATTATAGCATATAGCTAATGAAAGAAAATATTCAGTGTTAACAGAACTTTCTAGGATTTTCTAAGAATAAAACTTTACAGTCTGGCAAAAGGCACATCTAGATTTTTACAGTTTCTCTTAACTGTATCTATCGTCCAAGAAAATACATATCCTAATACTTCTACCTCACAATTTGGTAACTTGAAACAGTTACAAGGTCTGCCAATTAAGTTTGTGAACTCATCCTAGAAAAAATGCTACATAGCTCATTGCTGAGTATCATTATGGTCACCTTCAAGTACTCCCCTTGGGAAGCTATGCACTGACACCAGCACCTAGTCCACCCTTCAAAGCAGTTTTGGAACTCTGTCTGGAATGGCCATCAGAGCTGTTGTCTTCTGACGCTTGATGTCTGAATGTCATCAAAATGTCTTCCTTTGAACTTTTTTTTTATCTTTGGGTAAAGAAAAAGAGTAGTTCCAATACAGTTATTTGTGTACTGGCTAAAAACTTCCTCACAGACAATGCGGTGTGAGCGGGTGCATTGCTGTGATGCAAGAGCCATGAGTTGTTGGCCAAAAGTTCAGGTCTTCTTCACGAAGCCTTTTCAGCACTTTCAATCAGTAAACTTGGTTGACTGTCCAGTTGGTACAAATTCATAATGAACAATCCCTCTGATATCAAAAAAAGGTTAGCAACATCGATTTGACTCTTGATTTGGACTGACAGGACTTTTTTGGTCACAGAGAACTGGCTGACTTCCATTGTGCACTTTGACACTTTGTTTTAGGGTCGTATTGGTACACCCATGTTTCATTACCAGTGATAACATGGCCCGACACATTGTCTTGCCTCTCCAAAAGGACTAGGCAAACTTTGACTCTCCTTTGTTCATGGGTGAGCTCCTTTGGGACCAATTTTGCACACACCTTTCTCATGCCAAGATTTTCAATTAAGATTTTCCTGTTTCTCTATCGATGTTTATGCTTCTCACGGTCAGCCAATGATTTTGATGGACAATTCAATGAAGTTTTATAATGTTTTCAACATTTCAGCTCGTTCCTGGTCACCCTAACCTTTCTTCATCAGTGATGCTTTCTTTCCCCTCAGAAAAATATTTAATCCATTTGTACACTGCCCTTTTCTTCATGGCATTATCCCTATAAACTTAGACTAACATGTCCCTGATTTCGCTTTCACTCTTGCCAGGTTTAACAAGGAATTTAATGTTTGTTCATTGCTCTAATTCAAGCTCTGACACTCTCATGATGGCACACAAAAACATGTAACAACAATAATGAACACCACTCAGCAAGATATCACCACACGTCGACACCAACACAGATATACCAAGGTTATGAAACCTTACCGAGTTGTTTGTACAGTGCTGCCAACGTAAGTGCATGGTGGCAAGTTCGCAAATTTAATTGTCAGACCTCGTAACATGTGCCAGTGGTTGGTCTCCAATAATGATTTCATAATGTTTTAAATTCCCTTTACATTACTAGGCTGCTAGCTAAAAATCTTATTTTAAAATTCCACCCTTACTTTTGCTTTTTAGGTAGCTAATATTACTATATAGTATCAGTGATAATTATATACATCATAACAGTTTTACATATAATCACAGTTGTTTACCAGCATTCTAATGGCATTAATTTCACTGAAATAATACATACAGCAGAAGTAAGCCACAATTTCTTTCTATGAGATACTTTCAAACACCATATGCTGAACTTCAATATGAAAAATTTCTGAAGTTTAAGACTTCTGGTTACACATAAACAATAACAAAAACTAAAGTTTTCCTAACTCACTTTAACTTAAACTTTCTTACAATGACATACCTAAATTTTTAAATTTATTGCCAATATTAACTTTATAAATCAATTTTTTACATTAAATATGACTATTTTTCTTAAGGGCAAGTGATTTAAAAATGAAATATGTATTCAGAGTACTACATTCAAATCAATAACAGTTAAAAACATAGAAGGAAAAAACAAGTAATACAGGAAAATCTTAAAATGAGATACTCTTAAAAGTCTATTTTATTTACATGTGGAATTCTCTGGATGGTTGTCATATGTGTATTCGAAAGGTATAAAACTCCTGCAGGTAATACTGCCCTTTTATTTTGGTTTGTGACCACTGAAATTAATACCATTTTAAAAATCTGTCAAAAAAGAAAAAAAAAAAAAAAAAAAAAAAAAAAAAAAAAAAAAAAAAAAAAAAAAAAAAAAAAAAAAAAAAAAAAAAAAAAGCAAAAGCAGCAAAACATACCCCACTTAACACTAAAACCATGAGATGTCACTGGTCCTTTAATGAGGGGTCTCGTCGGAGGTCCAGGCCGGTCAGGGCTTGTCGTACACACCAAAACTTCACTTGGACAACTTTTCCCTTCCGTATTAGAAGCAGTCAGCTAGAACACCACCGAGAAAACATTAGCATGCTATCGGTATTAGGTATTGAATCAATGGTGACCTTTATAACATGGCAAGATCAAGACCTCCATAAACTCATACCGACACACACACATACACATTTTCTCTCTCAAACTATTGATTTATGTGTTTCTTTATGAAATCTTTATTTTCTGAATAGTTGGCTATTAACAATTAAAAATAAAATAAGCTAAGGACCTTTTAACCCTTACAAGACGACGTAAAACAAAATCAGTGTCTCACCACCATGTCCTTACTGTTCATAGAAGGAAACACTGAACGGGGAGAAAGCAGATAAAAGCAATCATTTACATATTTAAGAGGAGGGCAATGCCACCTTGTGGAGAAGTGCTAGCACTATAGCTGTGTTCTCATAGCCAGGGTCAAATAGTAGGGTTTTTAAAAACGATCGAAAACTATCATTTTCCTCAAGTAGTCATAGACTCCACTTGATAATTTGACAGCTGTTCACGTAAGTGACCACTATATGCAAGTAACACCACGTGGTCCCCCAGAGAAGTGAGAGCAGAACCGCCTCCCAATGCACTGTCATACTAGGAAACACAGTGCTGAGCACAGATCACTGAGTACTGCTGGCGTGTCCTGTTTTCGTTTTCTCTCTCTCTCTCAGTGACTGCAAAACACTATTTTGTACAACATAAAGTCCCATGGGGACATTAATGATGGTTGTTAATGACCAAAGCAATGGTTAAGAGGGGAGGGAGCGGTAACAAAAGAAAACTAAAAATGGCTGAGGAAAAGAAAATGGGCAGAAGAGTAAAGGAAAATGGTGAGTAACAGAGAAAGCTGATTAAAAGGAGAACGATCGCAGACAAAGGTGTGAAAGGCAGGTGAGGGACAGGTGCACTGAGCATTTTGGGTTGGGTTTTCCCAGGCGAGGCCATCTGGCCATGCTGTAATACAATTTATTATAGCACTTCACGACAGCTC
The DNA here is from genome assembly GCA_004026885.1 of Lyroderma lyra. NCBI lineage: Eukaryota > Metazoa > Chordata > Mammalia > Chiroptera > Megadermatidae > Lyroderma > Lyroderma lyra. The sequence continues at coordinate 347,030 of PVJL010000344.1, read as the reverse complement.
TCTCTCTCTCTCTAAGTGGATTTTCATATTAAAGAATGGTGTGCATTTTATAAATGGCACTTTAAAAATGTAAATGCATTGAAGTTAAAAAAAAAAACAAAAGAAATTTTTTAACCTCTAGAGTCAATTTGAAACAGCAAATGGGTGAAACATAAAACAGCTTCTTTTTAAAGCAGTTCTGGTACCAAAAAAGCTGACTCACCCTGAATTTATACTGTGTGCTTCTTTTGAGATTTTTCACAGTACAGGTTAAATCCTCTCCAGTGTATTTTGGGTGGAAAAGGTTATCCTGAAAAGGCAAAGCCAGAATGAAACATCAGTACAATAAAATCTGGGCACTGAATAGCTTTGTATGTAGGATTTTTATACACACTGCCTCTTTCCACCATCACCAGTGGGCCAGAGGTGTGAGCTACTGTGGAAATGTGTGTCAGAAGCCCATGGTGTGTAGGTAGCACTCTAGCTTTCAGTAAAAATTGAACTCTACCACATTGCAATTTCTCCTGGGTCTGCTCAACCTCATTGTGAGGCTGATTATTAATTTAAGCGAAACAATGCTTTCTGAAGGCATGTAAATTTCCTTTGTAATAGATAATCCTCCCTCTCCCATGCTTTTCTCAAGAGCAAGTGTTTCCTGATTTACTCAATAAGCACTTTAAACAAAGAACTTAACCACCAGGTAGTACAATGTGACAAAGCAGTATTTTAAAAACAATTTTTTTAACAATGTTGTCATGAAAAAAGTCTCCTGAATTGACGTCCTCACTGTCAAGCTACAATGTGCCACACAGTAAACTGTGGCTGAGATTTCTGACCACACAGTGTCCTCTTCTGGCCAAGGGAGGAAGGACAGCTTGGAGGGGGAAAGCAAGATCCTTCAAGAGGTTGAATCCATTAATCCATGAATCCATCCATCCATCTGTCCATCCGTCCATCCATCCAGCTGAGCACCTTCTATGTATCAGGCTCTTTCTACACTCTAAGAGTTCAGCACTGTCTATGAACAGACTTGCCTAAAGAAACTTATATGCCAGCTAGAGAAAGAAATTAAAAAAAAAAAAAAACCAAAAACAATCCACATGTAAATATGAAGCATGTCATGTGGTGTTAAGTGCTATGACAAAAATTATGCTAGGTAAAAGGGGTAGATGGTGGACCTAGTAAGGTGCTGCTTTCTACAGCTGTGCAGGTTAAATATGGCAGCCACATGCAGGTTTTCAAAGTAAATACAACTAAAAATTCAGTTCCTTGGGCCCACAGTTCTATTTCAAGTGCTCAATAGTCATGTGTAATTAGGTGCTACCTTATTGGATAGCACAAACTACCGAACGTTTCCTTGATCATGGAGAGTCTGATTAGACAGTGCTGTTTTAGTGTGGTCAGGGAGGGGCTCTCCAGAGAGGTGATGTGTGAGAAGAGATCTGCAGGAAGAGGGAAGTGATTCAAAGGTATCTGAAAGGGCCTTCCAGCTACAAGGCCTAGGAACTGCAAAGGCCCTGAGGCCAGGGAATGCCAGGTAGGGTCAGTGAGACTACAGTGGCAGGACCAAAGGCGGCAATAAAGACTCTAAGACGGAGGACCTTGTAGGCATTTTAAGAGCGCAGGCTTTTACTCCAGAAGAGCGGAAGGCACCGGGATGGGAAGGGTTCTGAACTGAGCACTGACGTGATCCTCTTTTATGTTAACAGGATCACTCAGGCTGTGTGTGGAGAACAGAGACTAGTGTATTAAGGGTGAAGACACCATCACCATAATCCAGGGGCAAGATGATGGTGGCTTGTGAAACAGTAGTAGCTATGGAGATGTTGAGAAATACTGAGATTTCTGAAGAATTTCTGAAGGAAGATTTAAAAGAATTCACTGACCGACTACATATGGGGTCAAGGATAACTCCAAAGGTTTCTGGTTCCCCAAATGAAAGGATTGGGGTGACATTTACTAAGATGGGAAGGACTGTAGGAAGAACAGGTTGTTGCTGGTGGTAGCACTGGTTGAGATTAAGTTTGGTTTTGAAAGCATACAGCTAATCTAATTTGGTATCCTGTAGTTATGACAATACTCATTTATACAGAACACACGCACAGGTATAAAATCAGCAATCCTTACATTTTCATCCTCCTGGATTTCCAAGGTGTAGGTGACCACTTCCTCAGGTGAGCAGCCTTCTGGTTTATTCCACTGCAACGTGACCCATGTGACCCCAGCTCGAACAAGTCTTGGGGCAGAGGGCATCTGAGGAATGTTTCCTAATGTGTAGCACACCACCTCTTGGCTATAACCACTGTGGAGAGAGAATCCTATGTTTAGGAGTATGTGAGTAGCTTTGGCATCGTAAAAGAGGAAGAATAAGCCTGCCTACTGCCCAGGTTGCCTGTGTTGGAAAGTGGGACCCGATGGGTTCAGCAACCCATGGAAGGCTTTGTCTGATATTCTCTACCACAGCCTTTCATTTGCTGATGCCTCCCTTTAATCTGTTACCAAAAAAAGAAAAAAAATGACACCATGTTATAGGGCGATGTAAGTATTTAGAACTTATTTTACTCCAAAAGCAGCCAGCAGAAAGCACAACATACTGTAATGGTTACCAAGTTCTGAACCACAGCTATTAGGGAGCCTTCAACTGTATCTGAGTACAAATGCTGTCTGTCGGTAAAATAAGTGTCTTCCAAATAAGTACAGTGCTCTCTTTCAAAGCCTGTGGCAGCTTCCAATCATTTACAAATCTGTGAATAATAGAAGCCTTTACCATCGTAATTTTTTCAACTAGTGGACTCTGAACATACAATGGTTATTATGGGGCGGGAGGGAGGGCTGTGGAACCTTATAATGTTAAGAAGTTCTCCTTAGGATGGAAAAGTAGTCGGGGACCCATGATGTGCTGAACCTTTAAGAAGATTTTCAATCAGCAAGTGATGAAAGAAAAAAATTTTCTCCTTAATCAAGAGCCGGCCAGGAAGTACAATTGAAATAGGGTCTTTTAAAAGCATCTTCAATCCACTGATGCTTCACTGTACACTGATCTTGTCTTTCTCCCGCAGCCTCCAAACTGTGGTGTCCTAGGTAGTCCAGATTTCCTCCAATCCTCTGAGTATCTGCCCTCAGCTTGACCACAATAGCTGGCCCAGCACCTCTTTCTTTCTATCAGGAAACACTCACATATAATTGAAAAAGGCAACAGGATGAGTAGTTTGCTAAAGTGATGAAAGAAAAGGGCACACGATCTGAAAACAGAAAGCTCCTAGAGGGATTCCTTTCAAAATCTGCACGTTGCCTTCATCTTGATTCTCACAGACTCCTAGTGGGGCCTTTGCATTACAGTCTGCAAGGCTGCAAAGAGGCTGCACAGCAGCATTTACCTCCTCAGAAGGGGCCCCCTACCCTCTGATTAAGATTCTCTCGGAAAATTTCAAATTGGTTCTATGTGGAGGCAGTGGGCGTCCTCTTGCCTGCCAGTAATCTGAGAGGAAAATTCAGAATCACCACAGAAATGAAGGAAAGCATCATACCTGGTGCCAATGTCATTCCGAGCAGCCAGCCTGAATGTGTACCCCATGGCTGGACAAAGCTTTGTCAACTTGCAGTGCTTCTGGCTCCCGAAGAAGCACTGTCTGAAACCACTGTTTCTCTTCCCCTATGAGAAAGGTGAAACAATGCACATAAAATTTTTTCAAATAACCATAAGAAAATGAAGGTGCATTTTCAATTACTTTTTAATTTCCCAGGTTGCATAACAAAACCAAGAGAAGGAAAGCTCCCAAGGAAGTGTTCATGTTGCACATAAAAGGGCTCTACAATGTCAGCCTTAACATAAAGGCACTCCAGATAATTTTGCCACTGAGACAAGTGATACACTATACCTGTGGTATTCCTAAAGTGGTTTTGGTTAACAAAATAAAAAAGGTCCTCCTAGGCACAAGGCAGTGCACAATTTCTAAGGTCTTCCTCACTCGGGCTGGTCAAACTGCCCAACCTGACCAACTGAAAATAAGTCTACAGCCTCAGGGAGATTGCTAGCTCTGGACATGTGCAGTCTTTTCCACTAACTGCTGAGCACCCAAGCACCAGTCTGTGCAGGGTAATGTGCCAGAGAGCCCGCCCTGGTCTTGCCTCTCTTCTCCCAGCTTGCAGCAGCCACCAGTCCCCCCATACCACGGACATTCCAGCCATGGTGAGCTGTTTGCTCACTGATCCCTAAATATTGGTCACATGCCTTTGAATCATCTTGTCCACATCTGTGTTCTTCATAACAGTGCTTTGGATAATCTGGGAGCTCAATCAATGTTTGCAGAGTTGAAATGAATGTCTGATAAGCACTTGGAACATCAGTTGACTTCATTTATATGTATTACAGCTACTCTTAAGTGTCTTATGGGACTGGAAATATATTTGTAATGCTTTCCTAGCCTTACATGCTGCTTCAAATTCCTTGAAGAAAGAAAACACTCCAGTGGGTTCTCTTAATAGACCTCTGAGTAAGAAGAAACTTAACTGTGCTGTGCCATGCTCAGAGGCATGAAATACTCTCATCAGCAGTTTGCTCGAACAAATATTTCATGCCCATAATCCACAGTATTTTATCTACGTTCATTCAAAGAAAACCACATGCTAACACTAAATGTATCTTAGCATTCTAATCAGATGGTTGTGCCCAGGGCCCTCAGAAGTATGTTTGAAGTTTTAAATTTATTTTATAAAGAAAGAAGAAAGCACACTTTTCTCTTAAGCAAATGTAAACATTTCCTTCCTTCAAGCAGACCTCAAAATGCTTACCACTAAAACACATTCCAGGTGAAGTTTAATTAAAAATAAAATAAACACACAACTAGCCTAAAGCATCACTAGGGTGAACAGATTAAAAACAGCCATGCCAAAAAAACCCCAACACACACACACACACACACACACAAACACACACACACCCCCCCTCACATTCATCCTCAAACTAACACCCCTCCCCCAGCAAGGTGGTGCCCTTTGCTGGAAGAGAGCATAAGTCTTAATAGTCTTTAAGATTCAAAGCTCAATTTATCAAGGGTAGGAGATACATTCAGGTGCAAACAGTAAAGCATAACATTTTTCAGCTGCTACTTGAGCGAAGTCACTGTGCCCTTCTGCTTACTTTCACCTTGAGTATTAACGTTGCTGCAGACAATTTATTCATAGAAAAGCCATTTATACATTTGCATAATTACATCCAGTGTCTGATTGCACTCTATGCACTCCCTGGTATGTTTTGTATCCATTTCAGGCTGTAGCGTGATCTACCTTCTTCCTCCTCTATTTCCGAGCTCAGAGTAAACAGAGCAAGAAAGGCACATCCTGCCGCCACGGAAGCCTCATCCCTTCCAAACCCGATGTTGGCTCCCCTTCAATGCCTCATTTTTTGTATTTCTTTGTTTGGTCTCCTTTGCCCATTTCTGGTGCTCAGAACTACAGCCAGTAAATAAAGTCAGTCTGTCTGTTCCTTACTAGTTTGATTTGCTCTAATACTGTGAAAACCAGACTGTCTGTGACTCAAATGAGAAAAAAGAATGGGAAGGCATCAATGATGAAAACTAGACGTTTCTTTTAAAGAGCCATAGCCATTGGGTTCACCAAAGAATTAGGGAAAAGGCATTTTGTAACCTTGAAGACTTTTTCCTATGTTGCTAACATTTTTGCTTTTAATTCCTACTTCGGTATTGGAAACAACTGCTAAATAAACTCCAACTTGTTTAGACAAAGCATGCCCAATTTTCCATTTTAGTACCTTCCAAGATGAACCACTTTGTGCATGGTCCTTAAAGGACGTGAAAGACCCAGCCAGAGTTGCCGGAACCTTAAAATCAAGTTTTAGAAAGGGTATCTGTAGAGTCAGAAGGGGTAAGAGTACTAATAATTTGCAGAGTTAAAGAAGAAAGGCTTACTGGTGAATTTTTAGTAATCACTGAGAATAATGCAAAACCAAGGAAAAGTAGGTTTAAATATTTGAGACATGATGGAAGTTTTTGAGTAAAAGGAAATACTCATCTATGACACAGAGTTTAATATAATAGGGCTATCTGGGGGAAAAAATAGGATGTATAAAGGTCACTGCAGGGCAAAGTGATCCACAGCCGAGAAGTAAGCCAATGAGGATGAAGCATGCCAGGGCTCAAGCCATCCAATGGCTCATGCATCACCCTGGCCTTCACGACAGACTGTCAGGCTCTCCAATGGCTCTGGAGCTAAGGCACTAGAACAAGTCCAGGGTCAAAGGTACAGGTGATATGGAGATTCTGCTAGTAAAACAAGAGGGAGCCCAGGCTGCAAACAGCATTTATAAATAAAATATCCAGTTCTTACTGACAAAAGTGGATAGGATTAAAATAAATAAATTATATATATATATATTCCTTTCGAAGACTGAAAGATTCAGATAGTCAGGAGTGATAATATGAATGTTTAATCATTATTTACCAGAAATGAAATGTTATTGCCAGTGAAGTGTTACAGATGGAAAATCGTAAATTTTATAGGTAGCAGGCTCCAAATGATTTTGAGACGTTATAATCTGTGGCAGGTTCTCTTGTAATAAAATCTAATTAGGATTACTGACATATACTAGCTTACTTGGAAAGGAAACTTTCCTTGCCACTTGTGTTGTGTCACACACAGGAGAGGTAAGAGTGGGGGTCTCAAAAGGCATGAGGATTGGCTGGTCCACAAGAGAGATGCAGGGCATGGATGGCCAGCAGCACCCTGACTCCGCAGCGTGCGAGCAAGCAGGATCAGAACCTTCCTAAGATGAGATCCTGAGTTCTTGTTCTCCAGAGGAAGAAAACTTCACCCAACGAGAGAAAGAGGTAAAAAGGCTTCAAGCCCACACCCCTGATCGCTGTGGAGCAGGCCAGCCACTGGCTACGTCTGACGTAAAGCAATCCAATACCCAGCCACCTTCTAGCCTAACTTTCTACTACCAGTGCTCACAAGCCCAAAGGTGCAGATTTTCAGGGTTCCCGGGCTTGCTTCCGTAGGCCCAAACACACAATAAGTTCATGCAAGGACAAAGCTCATCTTCACTAGAGTGGGAAGAAATCTTGGAGTACAAATCAACTGTGTGCTGACAAACCTCAGGGTGCTCAATCTGGAGTGAGGTGAGGCATCGAATCTGGGGGGTTGCTTCCTTTTGCAGTTGAGTGCTCCTCTTCTCCTGGGACTGAATTCATGGTTCTTGCTAATCTACTGTCACCCCACACCCAGACCTTGCCTGAGGGTGCCAGTTCAGCACACTGGGCCTTCAGACAAATGGAACTGTTTTCCAGCCAGGGCCCGGGGTGCTTGTCCTCCCCGTCTGGTCAAAACTGCTCTCCAGGAAAGCACTGGATCTGCCAGCCCGCTGGCTCGTGCACACAGAACATATCAAATTAGGCCTTCCCAGTCCTGAGCTCCCCAGTTTTGGCTCTACATTGTCTTCCTACCATTGAACAAAAACACGCTGCATATTACCTATATTCTAGACCCCACTGGCTCAGTTATTTTCCATCCCCTCAGCATGTCTAAGGCCTCCGAGCTACTGAAACACTGTTCATTGCAGAGTTCACAAGAGGCTGGACATCTCATTGTCTGATCCTTAGTGAGCAAGTGCTTCTTTTCATTTCTAGATTCACATACTAACAGGAGTTACCATCTTTGGGGCAAGAGTCTCAGCCTTATAACATTTAAAATATAATACTACACACACTATCTGCATCCACCTCTCAGTTGTTCCATTCTCATCCTCACTCATTTGGTTACAAGCCTAATGCTAAAGAGTCTGCATGTTCTTCTGGGTCCTCCAAGGTTCCTGCTAAATTCTGAAGGACGCCAAAAGCCTCCAATTCTCGCCAGCCTGGCGAAAGCGCCCGATCTCGGGAAGGGGGGACACGGGGCGGAGTATGTATAAATGTAGACTTCTGTGGTGACACAGCAGAGAACAACCCAGCCTTGGAAACATTTTTCAAGATGCCATAATAACCTCAGGGAGAAAGATGTTAACTTTATTACTTCATTCTTTAAAATCGTATTTGGAGTTAAATTATAACTACAAAACATTTTAAATATCTTGAAGAATATATTCTATTTTCCTATTTTATTTTCTGCCTTTTTATTACCTACTTGAATATTTTTCCATTTCTTTCTAATCCATAGCATGATTAAAAATTAGCTATTAAATAAAATTATAACGTATTTCTTAATTATCCTCCCCACCCCAAATTAAATATTTTGCTGACCTCCTGTGAGCCACCCCAAGTAGTAGGACACATGACCCTACTTTTCAAGTGCAACAGCTGAGGCGAAGGCATCCCTGTGCAGGAACACTGTTTATCTCATGGGCTACCTCTTCCTATCGCTGAAGGAGCAGGTAGTGATCTCTTCCATTTGTCGCCTGAGTAGAACGGTGCCAACAAGGCATACCTTGCTGGCTGGTGGAGCTGCACTCCACACACGTGTCTTACTTCTCCCTCCACCCTGAACACGCAGAAGCGAAGCCAGGGCAGGAAAGGGGGTGCACTTTTAAAGTCCATGGCCTTGTTATCTAACATCTTACGGCACAGTGCGACAAACACACCATATGTGCTATACAGAGATAAAGGAAAGGAAGACTGACTGATGCTTTCTTAGGACTCAGAGAGTCAAGAGAAGCCTTATGTCCCATGGTGGTGATATGAAACATGTCCGAAAATTCTTTGATACCCCGCCACTGAGGAACAAAATCTATGGCCTTTTCCCTTGATGGGTATGCTTGTGACTCACTGGTAAGTGACAGTGGAAACGAAGCTGTGACTTAAAAGGCGAGGTCTGAAAAGGAGATGAAGCTCCTTTCTTTTCCCTGGAACCCTCACTTTTGCAATTCTGTCTCCTTGATGGCTGCCCTGCTGTGAGGTTGCCCTCCATAGGAGGTCCCATCCAAGCTACCAGCGAACACCAGACTGGTGAGCAAAGACATTGTCAGAAGATGTGAACCCTCGTTGAGCCCTCCCAGCTGAAGCTCCAGCAATTGTGGAACCCAGACAAGCCATTCCCCCAGTGTCCTCTCCAAATGCCCACCCAGAATCTGTAAGCATAAGAAAATGACTACATCGAGTCATTAAGTTTTGGAGTAATTTGTTATGTAGTATAACTCTCATCTATTTTGTTGTCCATGTATGTTTACAGTAGCAAGTTTTCCAGTAAACGCTTACATTCCTCCTACACTACAAACAGCCAGGAGGTAAGGGAGCAAAAGTGTGCCTTCTAGTACACAAATATTTAGCATATCCTGAATAAAGGCTTCTATTTTTTCACGTGCATTTAGTGCATGCCTTCCCGCTAAAAGCCATCCAGAAAAGTAAGGCCTGTCTGCAGAGATTTTGAAAAATTATTTGTTGAAGATAAAAATGTAACCAGATTTCTCAATGATAAGGATCAACCAAAATTGCTCAGCAACAGCAATACTGTTACTTTGTCTTACAGAGGTACATTTTAGATTGAATTCAGATTTTCAATAATGTAACCCCCCAAACTATAGAGAACAGTGGGGAGATTTTTAAATAGACATGCAACAGTCTTTTGGAGATGGTATACGTATAGCATAGCCCAAGGCCGCAGGAGTGAACCAAGTGGAAAACCTTTCCAAGGACCTCTACCTGTAACCTCTCTTTGGTATCTGTAAACACATAATGGGATAAAGTTCCAGTAGAGAAATCAAGGTACAGGTGGGTATGCCTATTTGAAAACTGGTATCTAAGTATATAAAAATAATTTGATTCAGAATTTGATAAACCCAACTAATTTTTAAGGTTAAAAATTATGTTTAAAAGTGACTGTTCATTTGTAAAACTATGTAATTGAAAGATTGAAAACGATTTTTTAAAAGTCATTTTTCCTTCTTCATTATGTATCTTTATAAAGCTCTCCTCGGTACTTGGAAACATGAATCAACTAAATGGGTTGGTTTCCTGTTAAGAACTTAACACATCCACAGCCAAGTCTATGCTATACCTTACACATACTCTAATTAATTCAGGCTACAATATTTTCCTGCCAGGAGTGACTGTAGACTGTGGGGAATGTGGCTGCTCCAATTACCCTGGCACTAATAACCCTTGAAGCTGGTATTTCCAAAATTGGCACCAATAGATGAAGTTGGCTGATATTTCAATTGCTTTCAAATTAATGGGTTGGAAATGGTCCTTCCTGTTCCTCCCCTTGGTTCAGGAAAATGAGAACGACCAACACAAGGGCACCAGAACCCACAGTGAACTGGCTCTCTCTGGTCACGTGATTTGCACTGTTCGTGATGTCGTCCTGATCTATGGCCTCTTTCCATGGACCTCCTCTCACAGCCTCTTTCATAGTCACGCCTGCTACCTTCCTGATCTGCTTTTTTGATAATTGCCTGCTAAATAAGTTACATGAATTTGGTTTTCAGTTGTCGTGTGCTCATGGCCCATGGCTGCTGGATTCACACATGGGCTGAGTGATTCTGGGTTGGGCACTCTCTGTAACAGCCTAGTTAAACCTGTCAGAAACGGCAACAATAAATCAAATAAAAAATACAAGTTGCACTAGCCAACTGAACTACTGCCAGGCTCAAAGATTTAGTCTGCTAGTACGTCTATATTTAGAAGTTGTTCCAGCACTGGCCGACCTTAGGCAACATCAAAGATAAATGTTGGCTTGAGAAATAAAAGAGCATGTATGCACATCATAACCATATATAAGCAGGGGTTCATAATAGGGAGGTAGAGTCACTCCACAGCTGGGTGGATCCCAAAGTTCCTTGTGCCAAACTTCACTCTCTCTACAGTGATGCCTCTTTTCATTTTCCTGAGCACTTCAGCACAGAGGAACTTTCAAAGGTAAGAAAAGAGGGTGGAACAGTTTGTGGTCCTAAGTTACTAAATATTGCATGCATTTTATCCGCTGGCACACTTGTTTTTTTCTATTAGTAGGAGAGGCTTAATCACCTGATACAGCTAAGGATGATCATCAGGTCTCCTGACTTAAACAAATAATTTTACTATATATCCCTGCAAATATGGAGGTCCATGGGATGTCAACTGCTCTGATAAGATCAACATGCTGAGATTGCCCCAGTGAGAGACAGGAAAGGAGCATGATGGTGATTCTGAAATAAGCAGCCTGTGCTCTTCAAAAGTGAGCCAGGAGGTGGCGGCTCAGGTCACCCACCTAGCCAAGGCCCATGGTTGCTGTCTTCCGGCTGGCAACCAACAACACAACAAACATGAGGTGACAGATTGAGTACCAAGGGCCAAGAGCCAGAACCTCTCCACCAAGTCTGCTGCCCTAGCACGTAACTCCATCCTGCACATATGTGACGAATGGTAAAGTGCAGGGTGAAAATCTGCTTCAGGTATGCAGATGTCTGGGGCTGAGGTCCCTCAGAGGGCTCCTTTAAACTCAGCTCCAGACCTTGCTGAGTGACTGAATCCGTTTGAGCCTCCCCTGACTCTTTGAAAACACTCTTGGACATGGCAGTGAAGGTCTGTGATGTGGCAAAACACTGGCATTCTGTCAGGTCACTGATTTGGCTTACGGCACTTGTATGAAAGATGGTTTCTGGTAGAGTGTTAAATGAATCTGGGAATCTCCATGAGGGCCTGGGGAAGTGGCTCCTCCTTCTACATGTCAACCAGGCATCGGGATGGGAATGGAAACTGGCCTTCCTGGTTTTCTCCACTGGACCAACACACTACGCAACCTATGGCAGCATGGCACCTCAGAGAGCGTCGACCCCACTCTTGGGGGGCTCTCCTCCACCGCTCTGTGCGACCCAGTCAGTCACTGCTTGCTGATAACCTCAGTTCCCTATAAGAGCAGTGGCTGTCTAACCAAAAAAGTCATGTACAAATTCACTTGGGCAACAAGCATTCTGAAAGATTACCAATACTAACTATTCAATATCTAAATGAATTATGTGATTCATAAACCAGTTACCAACTACCTCTTTTGAGCCCAGCTTAATTCCTGAAATGTAAGTTGGTTCCTCCTGAACTAGGTGTCTAAGAGGTGACAACATGGGGCCTGCTGTCTATTCCAGGGCGTTTTCTGCGCAGGACTGCTGAGCCCTGCCGGGCTTGCCAATGGCGTCCCAGGGACTCAACCTGCTGCCGGCCTCCTCTGCTCTATTTTAAATTATACTTCCCCCGATTTCTGTAGAAGGTACTTCATCCTTCTTCCTCTGTCTTACAGCTGTGTTGGCTCATTAGTCACCAGGAAAGCAAGATGTGGAATTCCTTTTTGGGCTAGCTGAGTCAAATGTGAGGAAGATTCTTGGGAACTCCACTAGTCACATTCCCACAAAGTTATTTTCCTGGTTCTTTCATACGTTCCCTACATGTCATGTCCGGAAACTAGCTAGTGGGCAAATGAACATCTATATATAGCATTGACGTCTGTTTTTGTTTAGCCCAAACCAGAGACACTAATTTCAGGGTTCCTGTTTAAGTTCCTGACAGAAGAATGTCATATTCCTTTCATACAATCCTTCTAATCATTGACTTTTTCTACCCCATATCTTAACTTGTGTTTGGGCAACGTGAAATAATCTTTATACTGAACCTTCTATGGCCCAAGTTATCTCATTCAATCTTAACATACCTAGGGGATAAATGACACTATTTTTCACGTGGAGAAGCTGAGGTTTGGGGGTTAAATGACTTATTGACTAGAGACAAAAAAGACTCCTAATCCAGGTCTTTTACATATCATCAACATGAACCCATGTGACAGATTCACAGCAAGATACTGGGAGGCCTGCACTTACTGCTTAACTAGGTACAACAGTACCCATCAGTATTTCTGTATGCCACAATTTAAAACAGTATCTAAGAGTAGAACTCAAAAGAAGTTTCCATATATACTTCCTTTACAGAATGTATGTGTTCTAAAATGGAAAAGAAAGTTTCTATTTGACCATGAAGTTTGCTATTTTACTCAAGTTTAAAAAAAAAAAAAAAGTCAGATCACCAACCCTTAAAACAGACAGGAATAGCTGATTTAAATAAATAAATAAATAAAAAACAAAACAAAACAAAACAAAACCAGACAGGGTAGGCATTCATGTGGAAGTCAATCCAAAGTTCCCAATCCTTATCTTTATTTACAAGCCCATTTCTACCCACCCTGGAGGCCTCTATGTCCTCAATCCTTCCCTCTTAGCTTCTTGTAGGGAGAAACCCCCACCTCTACCAGGTATTTCTGTGCCATCAGAGAAACAACAGATGGGCCAGTTTAGCTCAGAAGGGAGGGTGCCCAAGGAAAGGCAAGGGGCAGGTCGGAGAGATTAGCTCAGGGTGGGCCACTGGGTTAGTGATGAGCTTTAAGCACTATCTCCACAAGAAATCTAGCATCTAAGCATGGCTTGGCTGTTAGAACATTAACAAGCTCTCTGTCCTATTCATAATTCTGGATTAAACTATAACTCAATTCATAAAAGAGTTTTTTTGGTTGTTGTTGTTCAGCACTAGGTATAACACTCTAAACTAGCAGAAGAAAGAAACCATTTACAAGGCTTCAGACCCACTTTCTGGCAGCCTTCAGAATAACTATATGATGTATAAATGAAACATGTGGGCAGAGGCACACTGCGATCAAAAAGAAATTAAAATGTAATGATGATTCATCCAATAGAAAGTAGAAAAGTGCCTTGAAAATGCCCGTATGCTTTGCTGCTCCTAATGGGGAGTCTCCTGTGGCTGTACGTCTACAGAACTGCATGGCCAGTTTGCAGGCCCCAAGACTCTAAACACTACAAAATTCCTGAGTCACCACAACAAGGGAATGTGGTCAGCAAAGGCCACACCTTTCCACACTTGATCTTAGCCAAAAGGCCGAGAAGCAATAGGCCAACCTTTCCAAGTTACGAAAAATGGATCTGTTTGAGGGGAAAATTGAAACTGATGACCATAGCAGAAAAGCCAGCGACACCTGTGCAGTCCATTTTTAGTTGTTCATAATCATGTCACAGTCACAGTTACTTACCATATTGTTTTAAAAATTAAGGGATTGCCTAGTGGCAATTATTAATAGAGAAAAGCAGCCAGCTAACCCTCTTGAAGAACTGTCAGTGACTGATTTCCAAGTGAATTCTATGAACAGTGATGTGACATTAATGACAATAAATTTAGGACAGATGGTGTGTCAGCTTCCCATGCTGTAATGTTCCCGTTTTTTGTTACCCATTATTAGGGTCACATCTGCCTTTAGAGACCATAGCTATTGATTAAGGTGGCCCTTCCCAAGGTCATCTCAGCACAGCAGCCCCAGTCCTAGTGATCTGCTCCTCTGCGCACATCATAATCTCACTGCCCTTTACATTCGTTTCCACAGTGCCCCACATAGCAGAGAGGCTGTGGGTGCATGGCTGGCACAGATGTCCTGGGAGAGGAGAGATTGGGCTCTGGAGAGGGTTGGGGGTGTGGAAGAGTGACCCCAGCAAAGCAGCCACTCTCATTCTCCTGTCCCATAGACTCCACTGGGGCAGGGACTGGAAACAGTACCAGGTGCGTCCAACTCCAGAAACCCACCAGCAGAAAGTTTCAGAGGGACAGCCCAAGCCCTCAGGTGCATCCACTCACTGCAGGTCTAATGTTCCCTGTTCGTACACTTGCTTTTCCTCCTTGAAGGCAAGGCCTGACTAACAAGGGATAATGGGACCAAAAACCAACCCAAGTGAGTAGCCCCAAGAGGTCTGTTGATCTCCAACTAAGCCCCAAATTTAGAAACACAGACTGTCAGACTGTTTTGTCAGAAACTTTACTTTGAAATGACAGGATGGGCAGAAGTGAATTGGTTACTATTGCTTGTCTCCTCACTGCCAGGAAACCCAACGATCACATTTTTTTATCTTTTTAGGGAGACTGGGGTAGGAAGGAGGCATAACATAGAGCAAAGAAGCTATTCAACGGAGCAATCTGAGAAAAATGTAGCTAAGTTTGTTTCATTTACATCTATTCAAAAGTAGAAAAGGATAGCTCATTAGCTTTTTCAGTCATCTTTCCCAAGTCATAGATCCCTGATAGGACAGTAAACAGTATTCATATGCTACATATATGAACAGAGAGAGTTGTGCTGTGAGAAAGGCCAATCCTGATAACCAACTTTGACACAGTGTAAATGATGTAAATGAACATAAGCTGATGGGCAACCTGAGGACCAGAGAGGTCAAGTGGCCCAGCTTAAACCTTAGAACTGAATCCACATCTCCTAATGGCAGTGTTCTTTCAATTATCCTCTTTGCAGGGGGACACGTCATACAGTCTGGGGTCCAGAAGAGAATATTACATCATAGAATGTAAAGGGGTTCCTGTGTTGACAAAAGGCTTATGGTAGGTGAGAGTCATTTAAATCTGTAATCTTTAGTAAAGCTCACCAGAGCCGGTACCAGCAGGAATCAGAAGGTGGGAGAAGAAAAAGGGAGGAAGGGGCAAGAAGAATTAAGATGGAAACCAGGAAAAGACAAAAGCAGGGGAAGGCCACAAACAACAGAACGTTTTGTGGTCACTCGCTCAGAGTGGGCCCTACTGGCTGTAAATGGTCATCGGACATAACTTGCCCATTTCATCTGAGGGCGTAGTGCATTTCCCCCCAGCATCATGCCAGCACACTTCCAATTCAGATTCAAAGGGAAGAAGGCCAAAAACCGAGTCACTATTACCATTTCCTGCAGCACCTAGATTTTCCTGGGCGGTTTCCCATTCAAGTAACCGACTTCTCTGACCTTACTCAGGGAGCACAGGGACACAGGGAAACAGGCACCGAGACACACAGAGACAGAGACACACACACACACACACGCACAGCTCTGAGGAGATACCTGCAATGAAAATAAGCTTCCTCTTTACTGGTCAACTTTCTCTCAATATAAAACCTCAAGATATGACAAAAAAACATCAGGTCAGTGCAACAAAGTAACACACTTAAAAAAAAGGCTTCCATTTAACTTGTACTCATCCTTAGGGAGGAAGAAGAGATGGGAAGATCTTAACTATGTGCTCACAGGTCAGCCAGGTTCCTTTCCAACTTTCTTCACTGCCTATAAAAATCCCTTTCCAC
This sequence comes from Lyroderma lyra, assembly GCA_004026885.1. Taxonomy (NCBI): domain Eukaryota; kingdom Metazoa; phylum Chordata; class Mammalia; order Chiroptera; family Megadermatidae; genus Lyroderma; species Lyroderma lyra. The sequence continues at coordinate 330,971 of PVJL010000344.1, read as the reverse complement.
AATGGCCATCAAGGTGGTTTCACTTTTCAATCAAACCACCTTAAAATGAATCCACCTAATCTGTAAAATGTACCGTTTACCTCTGAGATTTCAGTAATCCATACATAGGAACTACTCACGAGGATCCGAAGAACAAAAGATCATTGTCTGTGGTTAACTTTGCGACTCTAGCTGTTCCGAGGCAAGCCCGATGGGAAAATATGCTTCTGCAGAAAGGGATGAAGGTCTCCCTTTCACATCAAAATTTTGTCATCAGAGTTTCATCCAATTTTCATTTCATATTTGGTTAAAATATTTTTCCACACTTGACAAGTTATTTTATGCTAAAGCCTAGGTTGTGAATCTTTCAATCCCTCTAAATTGAAACTGCGAACACTAGGTAACTTGCATTTCTCCCCAAACTCCACATTTCCTAGTCTTAAAATCCTTAGTCTGTTTGTTCAATCACAGAGAGATGGAATAAAGCAAGGGTGAATGGATGAATGCAATTAAGATCTATAGCAAGCTTGTCCCATCTGCGCCCTGCATGCGGCCCAGGACAGCTTTGAATGCAGCCCAACACACGTTCATAAACTTTCTTAAAATATTATGAGTTTTTTTTGAGATTTTTATTTTTAGCTCATCAGCTATCATTAGTGTTAATGTATTTTATGTGTGGCCCAAGACAATTCTCCCAATGTGGCACAGGGAAGCCAAAAGATGGGACAGCCCTGACTACAGGTACAAACAGTACAGTTGCTTTTTAGACACCAAAGGGCTCTGCATTAAGTATTTCCTGCCTGAGGTTCTGTTCGTAGCATTAGTGAGAGGAGAAATGCACCGGACCACCATTCAGCACCTTGAGAGAAGGAGACTGCAACATGGATAACATTCCAAGGGCCTCTGGTGATAAACCCACAAAGGGACAGTGTCACAGGATGTTCTAACCCACAGGACAATCACACATGAACAGAGTGAGACCTCAGGTGCTGCTCCACTCTCCGACAGACAACACCCAACAGTGCAACTCCAGAGTGCATGCACAGCATCCGAGAGGAAAAATACATAGGCCTCCCGAGCCACAGTGTGGTTTGCCTTATCGAAATCATCCACGCAAGATGGCCCTGGGCACTCAAGATGATAAAGTAATCGATTTTTAATAATTAATGGCTGGCTACATGCTAGAGACACTAAAAAAAAAAAAAGACCCCTTTCTTTCAAGAACATTTCTTGCAAATAAGCCTAGTAAATATGTTTTAATGCACAATGCATTATACTCTTTCAATCCATCTTCATTTTTCAAAGTTCATACTATTGGTTTAAATTTTTCTCTACCTACATTCTTTTTTCCATGTATTTAGCACATCTTAAAAAAGAATAAAATGGTATTTGTTCAGTAATTTTATTGGAAAATAGTGTTTTAGATGGAGGAATATGAAAATATGCTTACCTCATCCCATTCTAAAAGGTAGTTGGTGATTTTTGAACCATTGTCAATTGGTGCCTAAAACATAATAATAATAATAAAAACAGAGATTAGACATAACTTTTGTTCACAGACAAAAGTTATGAGCCATCCACTTGGTTCAAATATAATGTCTATGTTAGTACCACACTATATGACCCTGGAGAGCTCCTGGATTTCCTTGGTCAAACACTATCACAAACCAGTTTTAATACAATTCAACTGTAGAAAGCCCCACCATTAATAAATCATCATCACCAAGAGCCAAACCTGCCTTCTCCACCAACCCAACATTTAAACCCACATGGTCCCCCTAATTTCCTCTGGGGGTAAAACATTTTTATTTATTTGTTTTTTTGGGGGGGTACTTTTAAGAGGCAACTTTAAGTTCAAAAGCAGAGAAAAAGGCAGTTGAGAAACACGGGCGCAGCTTAGGGTCTGGTGGACAGAGCTGACCCTGCTAGGTTCAATCAAGAATCTTTATTTTTGTAACTTTTCCCACACATTTTTTGTGTGTGCTTAAGATTAGAAAGCCTTCTGTGACATTAAGATCCCCATCCCTCCTTTTTAAACAAAAATGAGAAAAAAATGGGATCCTCTGACTAGGTTATCAGGGGCTATTAGCAAAAAGAAGTAACAATCACTTGCTTTCCTTTTAAAAGCACGCCGAGATCTCTGTCACCAAGGAAGTAGGCTTTGGACAACAGGAAAGAGAGTGAAAAACTTTGAAGAAAAGAGTGCTTTGCAGATTAAACCTCCCCGAGACAGACAGGGAGAGCGCGCGCGCGAGAGAGGAATATATATATATATATATAAATCAACTACTGAACTACCTGGTCTTAGGGAAGCGCTCAGTAAATGGCAGCCATTGCTATATTATTATTAATAAAACATTATCAGGAGCTCAATATATTAGTTAAATGAATAAAGAAACTCTTCTCCCTCTCCTTTCCTTCCAAGTCCTACCATCTCGGAGTTCCCAGACCCAATTTCAAGTGAGTGCTGTGGGTCCTACTGAATTGTAACTTCAGACTTTTGTGGGCTCTATTTGGGACACAGGATAGGGATATGCTTAAAGTTGTAAATAGCAGATAGAATCAAAGTTTTAGATGAGAACACATTTCTAAGAAAAGGATTACATTTATAATGGCTCAAAGCCGCTAAGGAAATTGTTCTTTAGCAGTTTCTTCCATGATATCCTGTCCTACCACCAAGTCCCTGCTACTCCCCTGTGGGTGGGAACACCGAGTTTGGTTTTAGTTTTGCCCTGTCTACAGCTGGTGACTAACAAGATGCTGTTAGAAGATGCTGAGGTCTTGCTATCTGTGAATTTAAAGACAAGTGGGCAGCCTGAGCATAAACCCCTGTCCTCATGCCCCCGCTGGAGCACTGTGCTCAGGATATCTATTGTTACGACAGTTAAAATAAAAACTGGTCTAAATTCAGAACTTTCAAGTTTGTACACAATGATTGAATGAAACAAGAGTATGTTTCTGATTCACAATTAAATAAAAAAGAAAGAAAATGTGAAACATTTCTTCCTAATAAAAAACTCCCCCACCCCAAGTTGCTGGTCTGCCTGAGATCTGAATTTTCATCTAGGTTTTTAAGCGGAATAGACATCAGTGATTCCCAACTTTAGGTTTGTTAAGACCCTGAGGTCCCTATGGTATTCTTCAGAAGATTTCTTATATTTTCCAAACAATATAAATTTCAATTCTTTCTTTAATTAAAAATATATTTACATATATGTATGTGTAAATATAGAACACATTTTAAAATGGATGTATATGCTCCAAAGAATTAACAATGATGACTAGTTGGGTGTTAAAACTCTGAAAAGGTGGGGAATCACTGACCTGGATTATCCCTGGAAGCCAGGAAGGAAAATAAAATAGTTCAGATTCTAAGCCAGTTTAAACTCTGCTTTTGTCCAAATAACACACTCAGTGTTGGCCACGGGCAATGAGAAGGCAGGTGCCCTTAGGCCAGGGATCTCTCAGAGAAGCCTATGTGATGTTGTGAACCCACTACTCTCAATTGCTTTTATCCATTTCCTAGGTAAGTTGGACACTCAGGTACAAGAACAAAAACCAAATACTTCTTCATCAATAATGAATCTCCCTAGCCATCTTATTTCTTTCAAACATTAGTGTTTTCCCCAAATACCGTAAATATTTATTATCACTACTTCTAACAAAATTTACATTTTCAACTATACTTTAAAATATCCATATACAGGAATAATTACTGTAGAGATTGATAACATACTCTACTACTTTCCTGTAAATACACAAGTATGACTAATAAGCTAATAATACATGTTAAGGATCTCTCTTTGGCTACATATTTGATAAATATGTAGTAAATTGTATTTCACTAAAATTACTGGTATAATTCGGACTTGTAATTAGTAACCCTGACTGAGCTAAAGCCTAATTAGTAAAAATCAATGAAGTCTCAATGTAGTTTGGAACACTAAACATTCTAGGGCTTTAAATACCAAACTTTCAGAGTCACCACAAAAAGAAGCCAACAAAGCTGTGAACCTACTTTATCTCTAAATCTTTATAAAAACTTTTTATTGAAGTCTTCAAGTGTTTGTTGAAATGAATTAAACCATTATAAAGTGATGAAATTTAGGTATCTTAAATATTAATATCACATATGAGGTTTTACTCATGATCCTCAAAGATTTACTGATGCTCCTGCAAAGAGAGCTAAAAGCTCAGTTTTGCAGTTCCCTCTCCCACCCGGCCTTTTTACAGACAGGTAACTTTGATTCATAATAATTTGTTTCCTATAGCTACGATGTAGAAAACCAAACACCACTACCAAACGGAAATAGTGTTAAATAAACATTTAAATGGCTACAGACTTCAGACCATTCCGGAGGCTTCGAGCTACCCACCTTCCACTGCAGGGTTAGTGAGCTTTTGCTCCTGTGGGCCAGCTTAGGTGGGAAGGGGCACTCAGGGGCGCAGCTGTGGGTGGTGAAGCTAACTGGCTCAGAGCAGGATCCCTTCACGGAGTTGTACATAGCATACACCCTGGAAACAAAACAAAGGACAGTCAGCACAGAAGACGAGGGTGGTTTCTATCTCAGCCCTCCTCCGGGGCTTTCCGCAGAGGAACAGAATTTCTTCTACAGCACACACCACGACTCTTGTTCTTCTCTGCTGGTCTTGCCCTGACCTAACTACGGTCAGCATTTCCAGGAGAATCGGCCCAGCAGGGAACAGGCCTCACTGTATTCTCTCCTGTTAATGGTAAGAACCACTCACCCCATTCAAGACAGGGAGGATCTACGGACTGGAAAAGACTATGCTAAGTAAGAAAACATCCTTAATCCCCCCAAATGTCTCTAAATAGACATTCTAAAAACCAATACCTCACTTTCCAGCGGGCTCTGTCTGGAAAGGTTAACAGTAAAGAGTTGGGTGAAAAGGGACAAGAAGCAGTGACGAGAGCCCCCGGGCTGGCGGGGCAGCTCAGAAGTACACAAAACAGGGACATTTTTGAACTGTTTATAACCTATTTAGGTGGAAATACAGATGTTTCACACATAGGAACATGGTTGTTACTGCTGACTGTATTTCTAATTCAACAAAAACAAAGTTCAGGTACAGTTTATCCACGTGAACATTTAACTCCTGCACCTGGTGCCACGATTAAAGGTGTGCACTATGCACATGGAAATGCCTGGAGCGTATAAGCCCGACACTTCCAGAGAAGGTGTGAAGGGAACACACGTCACGTGCCACTATAAAGCCAGCCTCCTTTCAAATGGCACAAAAGAGGAGTATTTGCTTTTTATCATCCTCCTTTCCACTTGTCCTTTTTTTTTTTTTTTTAATACTGGGCATTTCAAAAATGTGAAAACATAATCTTTTAAAAAGATAGCAAAGAAATTTTTGTTGCCTAAAAAAGATGCAAGGACTAAACTATTCAGAGTTAGAAACTATCAAGCCCTTAATTCCTATAACAACCTTTTATGACTTTCTTTTAAAGCAGCAGAAAACTCAGACTAGAGAGTGAAGTAAATTGTCCAATGCTACACAGCTAGAAAGTTAAATCAACTGTCCTCAGCTGTGGAAGTCTAACAGCTACAGTGTATTGCCTGCTGTGCTTTATTGATCTTGCAATCAATAAACCCCCACAATGCACTTCCCCTCAATCTTCCCAATGAACATAAACAACAGCTCAAGATAACGTTATGGAAACTAAGTCCTAATTAAGTGTATGATGTGCAAAGTCCTTTTCCCTTCAAAGTCCATTACAAAAGATTTACAGAGGCCATGCTAGTCAAAAGTACTAAGAGACATATTAGTAAGAATCCTAAAATGTAAAATACGTATTTACTAGATGTTTGACTTATTTGCCTTAAGAGAGGGCAGACACCATGACACTGATCCAAACAAAGGATGCTTATCATTAGGATGTTCTCCACCCAACCCAATTAAAGAAAGGCTCCTTTTTGCACTCACTGTAAGCAGACACATGATAATACAAAACTGAATGGTAGATCAGGCAAGATCATTTCCATGCACCAGGACAGGCTCACTGGGTGTTAAGTTACTTAAAATGAATCATAGGGTGTTCCAGGCAAGGGAAGGGATACAGCCTCAGAAATCTCCAACTGGTGGTGGCTTACAGGTTGCATCTGACCAAGACATTGGAGGGGGTCGGGAGAGGGGATGCAATATACACGGTTTTTAAATATTAGAGCCACCTACAAATTAAAGGATTAGGCAATGATCATCACAAAAGATACAAGTAGATATATATATGCATTCCTAATGAAAGATCACACCACTATCTATGAAATCTTAGCCAGAAAAACTAAACCTATATCTGTTGAAGTCTCTTCATGACTTTACATAAATCACAGAGAACATATTAAGCAAAACTTCAGGGATGCAATCAGTCTAATTCACAGTGTAGAACTCCACAGGACCAAAGCAAAAAAAAAGGAAAAGAAAGAGAGAAAAGATTCCAGCAAGGGGAAAAGAAGATGGAGGGAAAACTTATAGATTAAAAAAATTCACAAGACATCAAACAGAATATTTATGACATGTTTGAATTCCAATTACAACAAACTGAAAAAACAAAACCTTTATTTTTAGGATAGCTGAAGAAATGAGAACGGTTTCTGGATTTCAAAGACATTGAGAAATTTATCATTTCTGCTTGTTTTGGATGGGTGTGTGATAATATAATAGTAGGTGGTTTACAGGTGAAATAATAGATGTCTGCGCTCTATTTTAAAATAACAGTGGGGGAGGAGGGGAAAGGATTCCAAGGAAATAAGAAGTTGGGCAATGGGTATATGACAGTTCATTAAACTAGTCTATTTTTTACCATATCTGAAATAAAAAGTTAAAATAAAAATTAAGCCAATACTAAAAAAATAAAAAATAAATAAAAAATCCCAGAGATCACTCATTTTAAAAAAAGGAACTCTCACTTCTCTTAAAACTACAAGTCCAATCTGCGCACCTGCATGGCAGTAATTAGAGAGCAGCTCCCCTTCAAATGGGACAGTTCATCATCACTCCCTACTGTCTACTCGACTCTGAGATTGCTTTTGGCTGCCTTTCACCCAACCTACTTGTGCTTCACTCACTTAGTTCCCCAGTAGATCTCTCAGTTCGCATCACTAGGCATTTGTGGATGACACTCCTATAGGCAAGTTCCTAAATGTTCCCAAGAACAGTGACACCAAAACTCCATCCAGATGATAGAGCAGAGGAAAAAAAGGAGGAAGGGAAAGGACCTGCAGAATAATAATCTGAATGCAGTTAGTTATCTGAGGAGATTTGGACTCAGTCAAGTCTGTTCTTTCTTGAGATTCTCGGAGTCAGAAACCCACAGTTACTAGGCTAGAGAAACGACTGATGGAAGCTCCTAGCAGTTAGGTTGGAGGATGACAGTAGGGATAAAAGTTTAAAAATCATAAACAAAAAAACAGAAAACAAAACTTGATGGCAAAAGTAAAAATATGAGGTAGCTGAAGATGGTCAGTTGTATGGGCCACATGGAGTTATCCTTATCTTTACACTCAAAATATGTTATAGTTTAATTCAGAGTCAATGTTTTGCACTTGGAAATGTTCACAAAGGAAACAAGATCCATTTTATAGGGCAACATAAAACGTGCTAAATACAGCACCTAAACTTGGGTATGCTACTAAAGTATCTCATAATTACATCTGCCAATTAAAACTGTTCAGTAAATAGATACCAGTAACTAATGGTAAAAATCAGCTCTGTTTTTACTGAAAACTTTTATTTCCATAAAAGGAAATTGTCTGGAAATGGGGCTATATTTTCAGGAATGTTGCAATCATGTTTTCACATGATGGTGATGTGTTTTCTCTAAATAACATCATGTGATGGGAAGATTGGTGGCGTAGGATCAGTTTCTTAAGTTAAATAAATCAGCAAACAGTTCAGTTCCTTTTCCATTTATCCCAGCAAAGAATACATTTTTCTAGCAATATAATTAGTCTTGTGTTGGGTTTTCACATTTGTTTCTGTTTAATACTGACTAAATGCTTATGAAACAGGTGTGCTAAGAATCTCAGAAATTTGCTCCTGACTTCTGCCAGCACATCTGTAACATACTAGGGATCACAGTTGCTGGTCAATAACATCTATTTCGTAACTCTGCACTGAGCTGGTCAACCATATTTTTGGAAATGTTTCATCACATAATTTTTCTGGGAAATATTATTACATGATATCATCTCTGGGCAACTTTTTTTGCCAAACTATTTATGCCAATGACTGGAAAACTGCTTCAAATTTTGTCTTGAAATTGCTATCCATTCCATCACTCATATTCCTGATTATTCTATCATTGATAAAAATATAAATCCTTTACTTTCACAGTAAAATAGTTATTTCAATGCCAATATCAATTATAAAACTACCTATTAAAAAAGGAGTATGCTTTTCATTGTTTATTTCTACAAACATTTAATTGTATAAGTGAATATATATGTCTGTACAGAGGATGCCAAAAAAAAATAAATATATATATACACACACACACACATTTTAAGAAGGGGAAAAAACTGTATTAAAATTGTAATCTCAATGTATACTGATAAGATGAATACAAGTCACATTTGACTTCTGCAATTACAAGAGGTGCTCAAAGTGGTTACCATCAGTATTTGTGTAAAACATAGGTAATATCTCTTAAAATGTGTATACATTTTTTGGTACCCCTGACATATACAAATTTACATACTTTTGTATAAGTATTATAAAAATAATGTTTATTTATGTATATATGTAGGTATTGGATTTTTCTCATTTTTCCTTCTCAACATAGACACCTGTACACACAATCTTTCTCTCATGTGCACATGCACATGCAAACACACGAGATTTTGTATTGGTGGTTTTATGCAATACATAACACAATGCCCTACATGAAAGGACTGAATATACTTTGACAATTACAAATTGATTCCTTTTAAGCATTTAAACCTTGAACCAAAAACAGCAACCTTTGTAAAAACTAGATAATAAATATAAAAGTAATGACTACTCTAACCCAAGACTCAACATCTAAATTTTGCAAATCAACTTAATAGAGTATTACTTTCCTCAATCACTTGGAGAGAGAAAAAACCATAAAAACCAAAACAATGAGGGTTGAATAGATGTGTAAGAAAGGCACATAGAAATTCATAGCAAAAAGTGAGAAAAAATTTTCTTAAAACCTAAAATGTCTCAGGATATAATTGTCCATATGTGGAATCTGGCCTGAATGGCATGGTAAGTGCCAATCTAAACAGCCACAGATACACACATGACCTAACAGCACTATCTCAAGAACAGTACTGGTCTCTTAATAAATTATTCCCATAACAAAGAGCATCGTGATGGCAAGAGGAAGTCAAGAGCAGTTCTTGCCCAGAACCTGATGGCAAGCACTAGACAGTTCAACGACAGGATTCCATGACTGAGAGACTGCCACTTTTAAAAAGGGTTTACCCATGTGATTGGTAAATTCAGACAATACTAACATGAGAGAGGTCAAAGTTGAAAATGAAGAGAAGCATTATATAAAGACATTAAGAAATCAGTGTGAAGGGGACTGACTCAGAATAGCAAATTCAAAAGCAACAAGAAATGTAAGAACAGAAGCCCTAACCGAGACTCCAGTAGATGATTTGAGAAAGAAACATTTCACTGTACTGATGAGTGATTTAAACAGAGACTTCTGTAGGCCTTCATTAAAATGTGTGGTATTGAGAACCAAAAAGAAAATGCAGCCTGTTTGGCACTAAATATAAATGTCAATTTCCATCACTGGCTTTATAGACCTCCACCAGCAACACTTCCACTTGGTAATGCATAAAAAAATGAAAATGGCAATGAATGCAACTGCTCGTTTTTCAGCTGTACAGTAACAGAATTCTTTTGTAGCTTCTGTTAGGAATATTTAGTGTAGAAATTATTTTCACACAGCCTTTTGAGGCCTTAGAGGAGACTACTAAATTTTAAACTACTAATATATTTGAAGGCTACTGTGCTTGATAAAAGCTTACCTTCCTGGAACTAAGGCTTTGAGAATGCTAATTTAACTGCATCATAAAATGAGATTTTGCTTCTTTTGTCAGTGCCAAGAATGGCACATCTTTATCCCAATAAAATAGTGGGTGATAGGACCAAACTACACACAGGTTCAAAGAACCTGCATCATGAAGTCTTTTTATTTTTAGAGTGTGCAAAACCTGCAACAACTTTGAAAAAAATAAAACCAAACAAAAACAGTATTTATACACTTTACAGGTTTAAATAAATTTGCACATATATTTCATTTGCTCCCATACCATCTTTCTGAGGCTGTTATCACTATTATCTTTATTTTATGAATGAGAAAACAAGGCCATAGATGTTTAAATGGCTTGCCTTAGCACATTATCTTCACTAAGTGAACCATTAACCCCAAATTCTAAGCTCTTTCATCTATGTATCATACTGCCCTGCCAAAGCAATTCATGGCAGGTGAAGCTAAATCTGAGTTGGAAGTGTTTAGATTCTTCTCTAGCTTGGAAAATGAAAGACTGTGTAGGGTACGGGTAGCCCAATCTTTTGGCTTCCCTGGGCCACATCAGAAGAAGGAGAATTGCCTTGGCCCACGTATAAAATATACTAATATTAATGATAGCTGATGAAGTAAAAAAAAAAAAAAAAAAAGAAGAAGAAGAAGAGAAAAGAAAAATCTTATAATGTTTTAAGAAAGTTTAGGGATTTGTGTTGGGCCACATTCAAAGCTGTTTTGGGCTCGCAGGTTGGTACAGGGAAAGAGACTGAAATCTGAATTGTAGACATTTTTCTTAGGAGGGAATATTTTTAAGTACTAAAAGAGATTATGAATTTTCTCTCTGGTAGGCAGAGAGCTAGACCCAGTAATAGGTGGCGCTGCCTCAGGCTATATATGTGTGGTACCACACATGCGTCATATACGTCACAGTGTGGGGTTCCAGACGTGTCAGGAGAGAATCTGGGTCAAAGGCCTCTAAGATGGTAACCTCCTCATGCTTCCATTCCTTTTGAGGAATTCATTAATTATTCCTTTTATGTGCCCAGAAGTTCAAAGTACTCATGAGACAGGGCAATAAAAAAAAACAAAAAAAAACTGATGAGCAATTGTTCTCAAGATTTACCCTTTGTAAGAGGGCTTAAAAAGAAGTGAAGGGTAACAACAGACAGGATGGTAAATAAAGGGCCAACTCTTTTATGACATTTAAATTTGTTTAAGAAGATATTGTCAGCTCATGAATGAGCAGGAAATTAATAAAGTAAACCTTCAGTAAAGCAATAACAATAAACTGTTAAAAGATGGAGCAAAAAGGAAACATATGTTAACAATGACTAATGGAGAACATTTACACAGCTCCTATACGGTATTACATTTTTTGGTTCGTTGTTAAAACGACCATTTGACAGAATGATTAAACCATTTCTATTATCATCTCAGCTTCACAAATTATACAAATCTTTTTGTTTGTACAGACTATGTGAATAGTTCAATATGTTTGGGCTAAAGCTAACTGACTAAAAACCCAAAAGTTTTTATTTAAACAGGAAGAGATGGTTGCAAAAGAGTTCATCTAAACACTCAATAGCTAAGCAGATGTACACTTTATGACTGAATATAAAACACCTCCCTTTTTTATGTACTGTTTTAAACTTAGTATTAAACACTGTGCAGCACATAAGATACTATAACCTGAGTGTAACCTTACCTTCCTACCTTTCTTCCTGAGAAAATTGTGGCACAGGGATTCTGCGGTTGACCAAAGTTGAAACAGTCAATTCATGGCAGAACCCCACTAGAACTCAAGCCTCCTCATAATTAATATATACTCTCCTGATTAGGCAAGCGTGCCTCCATGCCATTACAAAGGAACATGTGGTATGAATTAACCTTTGGCAAGTATAATAAAGGATGCGTGCTTAATGCTTGCAATTTTATTACATAATCATTATATACACATGTATAACTGAAGAAAGGAGAGAATAGAGTCGAGTATTTTAATAGATAAAATTACAATTTCTGGTCAACTTAAAAAGTAAGTAAAAGAAAAATTTTAATTAAAATGAACATTTTTTAAATGTTATGGATCACATTCAGAAATTCAGTTATTTGCAAATGGATGAATAGATGTATCTTTAAATAACGAGATGAGCTCTATAAAAATCCAAATAATATCGTCCTCTAAACAGGTCTGTGGTTGGCTGGGTTTTTCCCTACGACTAGCTAGCTCTGCCTTCCAGCATAGTCACAGTAGAGATTCCAGAAAAATCACAGTAAGATTTCAGACTACATATGAGACTATAAGGGTGCACTGTTTTGTTAAATCTGGTTAATGTTTTGCTAAACTAAGATAATTTGATAACTGCATTTCTGATTTCAAAAACAATTGTCTTTTAAGGTCCGAAGGTGTGTTTGCAACATGGGAAGGACTTAGTCATTTGAACAGAATATACAGTTTATACTTATGCTCTACATAAACAACTGATACACTCATGATATAAGATTAATTTGTTTTAAAGAAAAAACATACATTAAATCACAGTCCAATAGAGCTTAGAAGACTACATAAAATAAAAATTACTTATTAAAAATAATTTTAAGAGGAAGGAGCGTGAGCTAAATATATGGTGATGAAAAGAGAAGTGGTGAACTTATTATACACTAGGTGGTGAACTTATTATACAAGTTGACAATGCACTGTAGAATTGTATGCCTGAAATAACCTATGTAATCCTTGCTAACAGATGTCACCCCAATAAGTCTAACAATAAAAATAAATTAAAAAAAAATGTTAATAACTCTGTGCAATGTTATCATCTTCTTTTCTATTACCAAAAGCAACTCCCTGTACTCCTCGTCACCATGCTCCTGAGTGTAGAACAGAACTACACTAAGAATAGGTGAATAGCCAAGGCATTGCAACTTTCAGTTAGCCACGTGCCATTAACCAAAAACTTTTAAAAGGGGGCACACATGATTTATTTTATCAATCTGAATTCTCCCATACAGTTCAGCTCTCGTACCCTAACTCACCTCACATGATAATCGGTTGCTGGCCTAAGATCTTTCAGGTTACATTCTAATTCTTCTCCACTGCAAAAAACCACAAACAAAAAGACAGAAAAACAGAAACGCACTCATTAGTCAATGGTACCAGTTTCAAAAGTAAAACAGGGTTTTGATTTGAGTCTCACTGTCATGTACCAAAAATAATTCAAGAACTATTATGTTTGATTCCAACATAAACAGAAATAAACTTCCCTCTTTGGTATTATTGTCTTTCCAGACTAGAAAATTAGATTCCTTTTAGTTGTACCATCATAAATCTGTTAAATGGCAAGGTTAACTTATTAATGAAACTCCAAAAGGTCTTATCACTTCTTCAAAGTAAATACATAAAATACAAGTACATCAGTAAATAAGTACGTACGCACGCAAATTAAATAGGTAGATAAATGTCAATAACTGTCCCAGACTCACCTTGGCAGGAACTCCAAGCTCTCCTCTAGAAATCTCCACCTGCTTCCCTCACGTATCAATAACAAGAAATAGCTTTCTTATAGCAAATAAAACCATTCATATGATTAGAAGTTGCAAGTGAACCTCAACTTAACCATGAGGAAACAACTAACATAAAATGCGGAATGTTCCATTGAAGTTTTGTAGCGGGGGTGGGGGGGGCATAATCCTATTCTTCAAAAACGGCAGTGCTAGAAAAGACAAAAATACTGTGGAAGTGTTCCACGTTATATGAGGCTAAAGAGACATGACAACTAAATGCAATACTTGATCCCCACAGGATCTTGTCCTAGAAGGTGAGAAAAATGCTGTAACATTATTTAGACCAACTGGCAAAAAGGAGAATATGGATGATGCAGCAGATAAAAGTATTGTATCAATGTAAATTTATGAAGTTGGTAACTCAACTGTGGCTATTTAAGATATCCCTATTCTTAGGAAAGATACTAAAGTATTTAGTGGTAAAAGGCCATGATACACAAAATCAATGGGAAAAATACAGACTGAAAAGAGAGAAAAAGGGGAAAAGCGTATCTCAAATAGTAAAGCACATCAGATAAAAAGTTAATATGTGAATCTGGATAAAGGGTATACACATTTCCTGTTGACTTTATATTTGCTAATTTTTATAAGTTTAACATTATTTCAAATAAAAATATTTTTTTCAAGTTGTAGACTACACTTTTCTGCAGCATTGTATCTTTAAAGTTTTTATTAATTTGCTGAATTAAATATTAGAAAAGTTTACATAACTTAGATTTTCATCATTTCTTAAAAAAAAAAATTCAAAGAATCAGCAAATGTAGGCCTGCATTCCCTTCCAGTAACAACCTATTTCTGGTGAGCACAGAGGCCTTTGAGGTGGAGACAGGAGCTTGCCTGCGCAACTCATTCCCAACCTTCACTGTTCTCACTTAGGTTACCTGCCTAGCCTCTGCAGGCACCTGAGACCACACGAGTAGCTCCTGTCACCAGCCCTTACCCGGCATTGCTAGAACCTGTCTGCTTCTTGGTGGGGTGGGGGGTAATGGTGCTCTGTATTTCTTTAAGGTCCCTAGCAAATCCGATTTTTCAAAACAGAACCAAATGGTTGTGAGCCAGAGCATAGAGTCAGGGCTCAAGCAGGGAAGTGACACGGTCTGACTTTAGTTTCTGAAGTGCGGAGGCTCCATCAGAGGAGGGCAGGAGCGGGTGCTGGCAGACCCTGCAGGGACTCCTGCCGGATCCAAGGAGAGACAACAGGACAACGTGAGAAGCAAGAGGAGTGAGCAGTGAAAGGGCTTCCTCCCTCACATCTCCCCTTCTCTTTGTCAAAAAGACATGTCTCTGGAGTGAGTTAAGAATTAAAAAGGGGGTGATACAAAGTCTCTCTGGGGAGATACAAAGTCTGCAGTGCCGATGCAACAGCGGAAGAGAGAGAAAACGAGCCTGTCTGGCAAAGGAAGAAGTGGGTTTGTGTGGCCACATTGCTTTGGGCTTTATAGTCATTCCAGGGGCCCCTCAGGTGGGCTGAGAGTGTGTGTGTGTGTGTGTGTGTCAAACAGCAGTTAAAACAAGACTGCCGCTGATTTCCTGCTCTGCAAATCTGAGCAGTCCTCACAATTACAAAGGAGAAAAGACTTACCACATTTAGAACCTGGCTGTAAATCACTGGAATAGTTACTACCTGGGAGTCCATAAAGCAGAAGGGGATAATCCCTCACTCTGTGTGCTAAGTTCTGACCACTTCAGAAAACCATGGCAAGAAATGCATTAAAGTGATCTTTACTACAGGTGGGAAAACTACTGTGGAGGGTAAGAATTAGAGTAAAATTCTTATTTCACATAGCTATGGAACCATATTGTAGAATTTTTTAAAAACAAGACTAGTAAAAGGTCTGAGTCTAAGAGGGGTAATCACGACTGCCTAATGAATGTAAACGCTAAAAGGCATGCTCATGTTTTGCCCTGATAGACATTAATGAAAATTTTGCACTGAACTGGCAAGCTAACAAAACAAAGCGACATATTTTACCAACACCAAACAGTCCTATAAATAGTCATTTCTGACTGACTGATTAATTACTATGGACAAAATTAACACCTGACATTCTAATTATCACTAATTCTTTAAATGAACAATTTAAAGAAAAACTTGCAAAACCTTTCAATTTTCCTTTATTTTTCTATTTTCCTTACTGACTTCAAGTTCACAGTTTAGCAGCAGAGAAACACATATAAAAATATACACCACCTGTAAATTATCTTGTATTTTCCATCCCGTCCTTTGTCTGATAAGGCAACCTCGTAACTGTAGGGGAAGGAAAGACCACTGTGGGGTCCACATGAGAGTCCAGCCGGGGGAGCCCAGGACAACACAACTGCTCTTGCCTGAATATTAGAAACCTGAGGAAGAAAAAGATGCACAAAGCTTTCAAATCTATTGCACACAGGTCACACACTACTTCTTCCAATAACAGTGCTGTGATTATTAGTAGTGGCATAAAACTCAGAAGTAACTCAAGGTCAACAATTTTATCGTAATTACAGCAAACAAAAGCATCCTGTATGGCGCTCTTGTCAAGACCTAATGTCCAAAACACAGCTCCGTCCTCGTGACGCGAACTTTCATCCAAGCCTTGTACAGTCCAGACCCAGTCCAACAACCAGTCATGTTGGGCAATTTTATAAAGGTAAAAAGTTGCATGTGAAGATTTCAATGACCAAGATGCCCATCAGTTCACGTGGAAGGAGTCATACCTGCAGGCACTTTCTGGCGGCTTCCAAGCCTTGTTTCATGCAGGATTATCCTGCAAAAGCTCATGCACTAACTCCTCATGTAACACCGTGAATAAGTTCTGAGACTTCAGGCTGACCAAGTATAAAGAACCCAACTTTACCAAAGGCTAATTAACATAAATAAGAATTAAGTTCCCCCAGTATTTCATCACCATTATAAAGGAATGATATTGAAGGAAACAATGTCATTTAAGAGCCTGTTGTGCCTTACACTTCATGCTCCTTTTAAATCATGTGGGTTTCTGGGCGAATCCAGTGACAGGGGAGTGGAACCAAGGCCCAGGCTGATGAGGTAGGAATGTGAGTGGAGGCAGACATGTTTCAACTCTCCAAGCTCTGCTTTGTATCTTTTTGGTTTAACTTCTTTCTACTTAGGACTTCATTTGAGCACAGCACTCCATGACTTTATACATCCCAACTTCCTGCCATTAGGATGTCTCTGAGGCATGTTCTACCCTGTCTTCAGCAGGACTCAGCCCCAGCTGCACACGGCCGTAACCTGCTCGTGGACAGACCTGCACCGCTTCCTCACTCTAAGTGGTGCTTCCTGGGGGCCCTCCACGTAACCCCTTCACTGCTCTTGAATCTTTGTTTCAAAGTATGATGCTGAGGAAACCCAACCCAACGCATGACCTCATTCTTTAAAGTAACTCTTATGAGCAGAACTTTAATGTTCTAATTTTTGAATGGTTATTTTATTGCTCTCTGTACAACATACTAACAACTAAGAGTTAATACAGATGCTAAAGCTTCATGTTCATAAAGAATGTATGGCTATAGAGTATTAGGCTGTAGGTAGAGATATGTAAACTATTCAGTTTCCATCTATTTCCCCCCGCCCATTTCTGTCACTATCTGATCTACATAAAGAGTATTAAAATGTAATATAAAATCATTTAAAAGCATGAAAAATACATATGAAAATGAATGTTAAGTCTCCCTTTTCAGTTTGTAGCAGAGACTCTTCCATATCATTTGTTTTGTATGGATAATAGCATCATGATATATTTACCCAATCATTTAATCAAACTTCTACTGTCCTTCAAGACCCCAACCAGGCCTCACTATCCCCAAGAAGACTTCCCTGAAATATTTTACTTGTTATCATCCCTGTGCTCTATGGAACCTTGCTGCTGTCGTTATCACTGCCAACCATGTTTAGGGCATCTGTTTACCTCCCCGCTGGACTATGGGACACCCTAAGGATGGAGCCCAAGTCATATTCAATTTTGAGTAGCTTAGTAAATGTTTGTTGCAAAAAGAATCAAACTTGACGCTTCTCGCTATGGCATTAGACTAGCAGTCCCTCTCCCACTGCATCCCTCCTGTGCCACGTGGTGGGAACACACTTCAGGGTGACTTTTCTGCTTTCTTGGCTTTAAACAAACTTCTTTTAGACCCGTTCAAATGCAGCCTTTGCTTATTCTTTTAATCATCATACCTCACCCTCTGAGGAGCTATGAACAGAGATGATTAAGATATGATGATATCTACCTCAAGGAGCACCAACCTGGTGGAGACAGACAGATGCCTGATGGGCCTCATGGCAGACACGCTGAGCACATAGGGACTCACAGCAGCTTGGAACCAGGAACTGTTTCTGTACTCTCCTGCCTGACCCCCTGCTCAGAATCAATCACTATTTTCTTTGTGCTCTGGTTACATTTTGCTAGTACCTGTAAATGGCACTTTTTCCACTACACTGTGCTTGACTTGGTTAGTTGTTTCCCTGACTACCCTTTAAGACAGCATTTCTACCACACCGACTAGTATATTTATTGAATTCCTTCATACACTTTCACTGAGTAATGTTGAGGTACTAGTTATTATATTTGGTTTTTAACTTTAGAAAAGATGTTTTGCTGTGAAGAGTTATTTTATAATTTTAAAGGAGACACATTAGGTACTGGGAAACATTCAACTGAGGTGATAAATGGCTGCTTTGCACAATTCCATGAACAGTGTAGTAACACTGATTCTATGAAAGATGGTGTGAAATAACATCACGTCTCAAAATAGCTCAAATGCTAACACTTCAGATACTGACAAAGTATCCACAAATTCACAACCTTTTAACCTATCTTTTTCACCAACTACTGAACACAGATCCCTGAGCAAATGCATTCTTCTGATAGGACAGACTATCAGAAATGCGCTTTGAGAACTAAGTATCGTTTTCAAAGGACAGTGGCTTCTGGGAATTCCTTCCTCAAGCTAAGCAGCCAGACTGCCACCTAGATTACTACCATGGCTGTGGGGCCAAAGCCCTTCCTGTGCTCCCTCGCTGTCTCTCTTTCACTGATGCCTGGGCCTCAGGTTTCCTTTCTTTAAGCATTGGAAGCCTCAGAGAAAGAAGGCTTTGTCTCTGCGAGGACTTGGAACTCACTTCCATTTCAAGGCTGATGCCAGGAAATTACATGGTGCTTTTCAAGAGAATGTCACGTAAAAGGGAATCCTCGGAACTAGATGCATTTCCTAAGCAAGTGTCCCAGGAGGTGATAGCCTTAATGAGAGAGATTCAGAACTCTAGGAACTCTGGCTAGGTTTACGCCTATTTTGGAGCAATAGCACTCTCTCAGCCTGTGAGTCTGTCTTTCTGCAGTGAAACTTTCTCACCAGCAGTGACCACTGAACTGAACTGGGGCACAGCTAATCTGATCATCACAATGATTGTCATGGCTGTTATCCAAAAAGAGAAGTTTAGAAGCCACAGAACTAAGTGGCTTTCCAATGTTTAATTATTTTACCGTAAACAGAAGTCAATCTCCTTTGTAATGGTAATTCAAGTGGTTAATTTCTAATTACAAAATTATAGGACAAGACCCAATTTGACACTTGTCTCAGCACTAGTGATATGAGAGTCTGTTGTGTAGGTTACTAGTCTAAGTCTACACAGACATTATTTAAATTAAACTGCTTTGAAGTATCCTAGAGGAGTCATAAAACTACTATCTACTTCTAAATGATTACATACTGATTAGAAACCATTCTTGGCTATGTATTTATTAAATACAGATTTCAACTGGAGAACAGTTGTTAGTTAAAAGCATATATATGTGTGTATGAGTATACAGACACACATTAAAAAATTACAGGACTGCATTAGCTTGATATACGAGGGCTGTCTGGAAAGTAACAGAAAAATAGAGGCAGTTATGGCTGGAATTTCTCTAGACAGGCCTCATATTATATAATGCTTAGCTCCCTTTCTCCTTGTCCCTCTCTCCTGTTCAGCCCAGATGATATGACATGCAAATGATATTATTTGGATCAAAAACACCATTTACTTTCATAAAATTTATAAAATTGTTCTTCTCATGCTCAAAAATATTTCTATATAAGTTGGCTTCTGAATTTGGTTTGGTCTTTGGAGTTAACTATGTGGGTGGCCTACTGATCCAATTAGGAAGCATGTTAAAGAAGTATTACCATAAAAATATTGGCTTCACTTCAAAAGTATCATCATGAAAAATAATTACATAAAGGAATATTAAAAAGGAGAAGGTCATTGCTTCTTGTCCTTTTGGCTAAGATCAAGTGTAAAAAGGAGAAGGTCAAAGACATCATTATTCAAATAAAAAGGACACTCAAATCTAGGAACATCACAATCATCTGGATCTATAAGTCTTTTAAGAGCAAATCTGTCTCCAGAATGCTGCTGTTTATCTTTCAAGGAATCACTCCCTAAAGGGACAGGTGTTCCTCTTAGGTCAATTTACTAACTTCTGGAGCCAACAAATCAATTTTTTTAAGCTAAACATCAGCAGGTGCAAACAATGCAAAAGCACAATTCCAGGTTACATTTATTTACATCCTGAAAATAAACAGCCCAGCAGTATGTGGGAGACTTTACCCATAACCACCTTCAGAGCTGATTAAACCACAGTAGGTGGGAGGTGGCTGGTACTGACACAGGTTAACTCACATACTACTTAGAATAGTATCAAGCGGTGGATATATGAGCACAGTCCCCAAGGGACCTAATTTTTAAGTCTCGGGACAAATACCTAGTGTGCCTCATTTTACTCAGTGACTAAGTATTATATTATCCTTAGATCTTTATAGTATGTAGGTTTCTGAAAAGTAAATGAATTGCTTATTTCAGGATGCCCAAAGTCCTAGAAAGATGACTGAAATCCACAAGTTCTCAAGATTGTTTCTTCACCTGAAACAAATCATCTGTAAAATCTCAAAGAAAAGCAAAGCCCTTTTAGTTACCAAAGGTGTTACTAGATGTGGCTGAAAGAAAAAAAAAATTAGGAATAATCCTTTCTACAATGGTGCACTGAACTTTCTGCAGCTCCTCTTTCACTGTAGAGTAGCTGACACCCTTTCTTCCTATTTCAGAATGTAGCAAGTGTTTCACTTTTACCTAATGCCACATTGTCAACTACAGAGATGACATACTCATCTGTCTCATGTGGGAGTTATTATCCTACCTTCAAAGATGAGGAAAGCTAGGCTCAGGACGGTTATGTCACTTAGCAAGCTCACAGAGACAATTAATGGCTACTCTGGATCCCAATCCCGGGAAGCAGATCGCAAAGCTCGGGCCTGTGCCCTCCGGGGGGCTGCCTGGCACCCTGGTCGCTGACTGTCCTCACATTCCACCAGGCTGGCCGGCGGGCCTGCAGGTGTTTTTCTCACCTGCCAAACCCAGCGGCAGGCAGTGCAGCCTGCCACACATTTCCTTAGCAAGTATTTGGTATGGGTTCATGATGTGCCAAGGACAGTGCTTGGTATGAGGGGCATAAAGACAAGTAAGACACAACCATGATAAGAACTTCAGACAGAGAAAGGTGGAGAGAGGGAGGGAGGGAGAAAAATTATCTAAAAAGCTAACTGGGCCAGAAAGGATGAGTGTGCTGCCACCATGCGGACAGGGTTTATGTGGGGACCAGGGGACAGCTCATGACCACATCCTCATCCCTGCAACCTGTGGCTACATTACGCTGCAAGGTACAAGGGATTTGGCAGCTGTGATTAAGTTAACGACCTGTGAAGCAGAGACTAACCTGGACTACCTCGGTGGCCCAATGTGGTAACAACGGTCTTCATCAGTGAAAATAGGGGCAGGAGATCAGAGGACGGAAGGCCCATGGGCCACGGAGTGCAGGCAGCCTCCCGAAGGGGGCAGCGTGGCGTGCCCACACCTAGGCTGACGCAGTTTGGGCCTTCTGGCTGCTTAGATGACAATCTTGCCATACTTCACCTAACATCACACCTGTTTACAAAGAAGTCTGTCTGTCCACTCTGCTATAAAAACTATAAAGAGTAAGTGCTTGATAAATGCGGAAGTCAAGGAAATGGCCAATGCATTTCAATGTTGCTTTCATCTTGCGACAACCACAGACCCTCAGAAACACAGACTCTGTCACTTCTGGAGTAAAGAGAGGACGATGAATAACTCAGAAAAACCCGTGTGTGTGTGTGTGTGTGTGTGTGTGTGTGTGTGTGCATACACATGACAGAGACAAGACTATGAAGTTTTGTGACTACATCTAGGACCGTCAACTAACCTGCTCCTCTGATTACGGCTTCTCTGTTTTCCTCATGGATTTTTCTTTTTCCTACTGTACTGTAATGTAAGCTGTTCCTACAACTTTGCCCTCAAGGCCTGTCTCATTCTTACCCTATACCACCTCCCTACCCAAAGCTGTCATCCACTCCTACAGCTTAAACCGTCATCCCCATGCAAGTGACCTCCTCCTGGGTATCCTGCTGCCCTCTCTCCACAGCAGTGCGCCACCAGACACAACTGGCCACTGTGTTTATGATCCTGGATCCCCTGCTATAAAAGAAGCTCCTCGTGTCTAAGAACGGCACTGAAGATACAAAAAGGACAGACACAAACCTATTCTGGAGGAACTCATACATCACTGGGAAAGAAACAGAAAAAGTAAATGGAGTACGGTGTGTTAAATGGATGCAGAGCACACTGAAGTTGATGTAGTATCAGTGGTACTAAGTACTGTGCAGGTACTAAGTACCAGGCTGAGTGTCGCACGGGATGGGCGGACACAGCAAACAGGCTGTCTGAGAGGAGGCGGCTTCTGAAAGGAGCCTGATTCCTAACAGGCCGTAATGCCTTACTGATCCCTCTCTAGAGCAGCTCTAGTGTCTGCCCTTACCTTGTCACACCTGATGCCACCACCCTGACTCCCATAGCCTCTCTCCACCATTATAGTCACAGATTCCTGACACCTGTCTCCCCAGGTCCACTCTCCCTTCTCACTACAACACATGTGCCAATCGTTTGATCATCCTGGAAGTACAGCTATGATTCCACAACTTCTTTGCTTAAGAATTCTCAATGGTGCCCTGCTCTTCACCAGATTAAGGACAGACTCCCCACCCCAACATCACCCCCCACTTCTGTACAAGTGCCCCATTGTGCCCCTCAATCAACATACCTCATGCTTTTAGGTTCTGTCAGGCTCAACCACGTACCCTGAGGTACGTTTGGACGCCTCTGTTACAAAGCCTCAGTATTTCAAACACAGGGAAAAAAATCAAGGTTTTCCAATTCAGCTAGAAAACACTCCAAAGAACTTGGCTCTCTAATCACAGATGAAAGGCTAAATCAACATTTTGAAATTTTTCACTTGAATTTTAAAGCACCTGGCAAAATGAAGCTTAAAATCTTGTAATACCACCACTCCCACCAGTGTTTTTTTTTCTTGCCATTACACTCAATATTTTGGACTTAATTTTTTCAGCTAATATTTAAGTAACTTTCTGAAATTTATCTGGAAAAATACTTGGAATTACTGAGGTTTTCGAAAACTAATACTACATTTACACAGGTAAAAGGAAATTACCGGAAGAAAACTTCTGTAGACCTTGGGGATGGCAGAGAGGTAAGGTGGGGATGTATCCCTGGAAGTTGTGAAGAATACCTACTTGCATTCAGAATATCTAAATACAGAGGGCATTCCAGTGGATCAGGACTACACAGAAGACTACTATTCTATATTTTCATGCTCCATTAATAGCAATACTATTTCATAGTTTATGCATAATCTGTAATGGGAAGGGGCCCCTTTGCTTAACTACCATGTAGTGAAAGAAAAGCACACTTGAAATACTTAAGAAAGTGTCATTTATGCTGAGAAATCCAGAAGACATACCTGTGGTTTCTCTATTCCCGAAAGAATGTCTTGCACCCTCTTCACTTCCAACTCATACTCTGCATGGAAAAAACGGGGGGGAAAAAAGAAAACCGGTTAATACCATTAGAAGGCAGCAAGGCTGTCAAGTTCCTTTCTCAAGGCTGTTAACAAGGGCTATCATTCAGTCAGGTGCCTGTTACCAAGAACTTCCAGTACCACCATGATAATGAAAATCAGGAATGGGGGTCGCTGGGGAGGGGTTTCAATCTGAGTGTGCTCACTTGCACTATATTGAGTTACAAAGTCACAACGTTGACTAGATTAACCCAGAGGTCCATCGAGCAATTAAACAGGGAACTGGGAACAGAAGGCCCTCAGAGAGGGGGGAGACCAGGGCAGCTAGGAGCTAAGGGCAATGGAGAGACAAGACCCCACTTCATGCAGGGCTATGAGTTCAGGCTTTGGAGTTCCATGTTCATGCCAAGTTCGATGGGCTGTTTAAGAGGAGGGACCAAAATGATCTTATTTGGAGTTTAAAAAGATCCCTTTGGCTTCTGCATGAATACTGGTCATATGGAGGTAAGGATAAAAGCAGAAATACCAGTCAGTACTTTACTACACTGGCTCAGATGAAGGAGAGTGTTGGCCTGGGCTAGGGAAGGTAGGTAAAGATGGTGAAAACAGGACTCACGTAGGTTAGGTGATGAAGAATTGTGTATGATAGTCAAGGGTGAGGAACTAAGAATCATGGATCAAAGATAAACCCTAGTTTTTCACTTGATCAACTAGATGGATGATGGGTATCCTTTAGTAAGACAGAGAAATGGGCAGGCTTTGGGATGGGGCAAGAACTATTTTAGAAATAAAAGAAGTGCTTGGAGTAGGGAGGATGGGGTGGGAAGCATGACTATAAAAAAAAGATAAATGATAGAATGTAAATTTAAGAACCTATTCTGCTAGAGGAAACTTCCAACTTTTGCAAATCGCTTGATGGAATCTAATTTTGAGTTTATAGATTTAACTGTTAGACCTAGTTTATAAGTTAAACGCTAGAGATAAATGATTATCAAGACTTATGTCCTCGCCCTAGATATGCTTCAAGTCCGGTTGGGGAAAAACAAAAGCAAACAGGCAATTACAATGTGATCGGTGCTATGGTAAACGCAATCCAAATAACAAGATTCTGTAATATAAAATTCCTAGAAGCAATATCCAGCTGAGCTCTGTGGACAAACAGGTATTTGGAGGTGAAGGGGGAAATGGCACTACTGGGCCAGAGAGGTCAGTAAGCACAGCTCTTCACAGGGCTGTTCACTCTCATTATTCAGGTCTAATCTCAGTCACCTTTGCAAAGAATCCCACCTCAACCCCCACCCCTTGTGCCAGGCTCACTCCAGTCATTCTCTTATCCTATTCATTTCCTTCTGGTCGGTTATCAAAATCTAAACGTTAATTCTCCTGTTTATTTGTTCCCTTGTTTATTACATGTCTTTCCTACTAAAAGGTAAGGTTCAGAAAAGCCAAAAAACTATAGGTCTGGAGTAGATAAATTGTTCTGTAAATAACCAGAGTAAATATTTTACTTAATTATTTCTATTAAAGTAGAGTTGACATATTTCAGATGTATAATATAGTGACTTGACGTTTATATCTTTATGAAGTGATCAGCACGGTAAGTCTTGTAACCATCTCTGTACAAAGTTATTGTGATATTATCGACTGTGTGCCCTGTGCTGTACATTTCATCCCCATGAGTTAATTACGTTATAACTCACAGTCTGTATCTCTTAATCCCCCTTCACCTTTTCTGTCCAGGTAGTAAATATTTTAAATTTTGCAGGCCACGTATAAGCCTCTGGCATATCTTCTTTGTTTTTATAGCCATTTAACAATGTAACAACCATCTTAGCTTGAGGAGCAAATAGGAACAGGCCACAGGCCAGAGTGCAGGTTGCCGAAGCCTAGGGCAGCACATGCTCATCATGTAGCACTGAGCACCTAGCACAGTTCCTTCACGATCAGAGCTCAAACTTAAAAAGCTTCTACACAGCAAAAGAAACCACCAACAAAGCAAAAGAGACCACCAACTGAATAGGAGAAAATATTTGCAAATAACACATCTATCTGATAAGGGACTAATGATCGTGTACGACCCAACCACAACAAAAAAACCCCTAACAATCAAATTAAAAAGTGGGCAGAGGAACTAAACTGAGACACTTCACCCATGAAGACATACAAATGGCCAACGGATACATGAAAAAATGCTCATCCTCATTAGCTATCAGGGAAATGCAAATAAAACCACAACGAGATACCAGCTCACACTTGTGAGTATGGCTGTTATCAACAAGACAAGGAATAACAAGTGCTGGAGAGGATGTGGAGAAAAAGGAATTCTGGTACACTGCTGGTGGGGGTGTAAACTGGTACAACCACTGTGGAAGGCAGTGTGGAGGTTCCTCAGAAAATTGGGAATGGAGCTACCATATAACCCAGCAATCCCCCTTCTGGGGATCTATCCCCAAAATTTGAAAACCTTAGTCCTCGAAGATTTATGCACCCCAATGTTCATCGCAGTACTGTTCACAGTGGCCAAGTCATAGAAATAACCAAAGTGCCCATCGACAGATGACTGAATAAAGAAGCTGTGGTACAAAGACACATGGAATATTACTCAACTATAAGAAAAGATGAAACACTGCCACTTTGACAAAATGGATGGACCTTGAGACTATCATGCTAAGCGAAAGAAGCCAGACAGAAAAAACCAAGAACCATATGACTTCACTCATATGTGGAATATAAAACTGAAAGCAACAAAGAAACAAAAACTCATGACACAGTCAATAGTTTAGTGGTTACCTGAGGGGAAGAGGGTAAGGTATGAGAGAGAAGGAGTCTTCAAATACATGGTGATGGAAAGAGAACTGACTCTGGGTGGTGAACATGTAATGCAACACACAGATGATGCACTGTATAGAAATGTACACCTGGAACCTATGTAATTTTTGCTAACCAATGTCACCCCAATAAATTTAATAACAAAAAAGGAAATACAAGTGAAAAGTCCTACTAAAAAACTTCCTCAGAGAGGTCATGACCTTCCCACCCTTCCCCATGTATCTCACTGTAATACTGAAAAGCTGCCATTTTCTGAGCACCTACGGATGTGCTAATTAGTGCTCCATCATCTTGCTAATTTTCACAGCAGTAGGCATGAATGAAGTCTATTTTGCACACCACAGTTACCATCTCTAGTACTGAGCACAGTGAGGATGAGGAACGAATATGGAAACTGAGGCACAGAAAGCAGATGTTTTGCACAGAACCACTAGCCTAGTACACAGTCTCAAAGCAAGGAGAACCTCTGATTGCATCATGGCAAATTAGGAGAGACCTGGGAATCCTAAGGGAGGGAATGTGGACAGAGGAGAACAAAGCGTTGAGGCGGGGGCGGGGCGGTTGATGGAGGAGGATGGGAAAAAGAGAAGGCAGCAGCAGAGACCCTGGCAGGGTTCGCGGTGGCTTTTTATTTTAATGAACTCTGAAAAAGCTGTCAGGTTAACAGAGCAAAGGCCTTTGATCTGGAGAGATAGTAAAGGAAAAATAAGAAAATTGGGTCATGAATGGAGCCAAATGAAAGATCTCGAGAAGATCCAAAGTAGAAAGGGCAGTCGGTGTGGGGAGGAAAGGCAGTGACAGGACCATCACCACCTTATCATCTCAGGAGAAATGCCCCATCCAAGCCCGACAGGGTTCACCGGTTCTTTCAAGGTTCTAATTGTGACTATGAAAAGAGAAGAAAAACGTATTTCCATCACATTTATTTAACGCTTTTCCATGTGTGCTGCCACAGACTAAGAGAGAAATGTAAATAAATGTGAGGCCCACAATCTCCATACACAGGAGGGAAAATAAAATCTGTTTGAGCGAAAATGAATTCACACACATAAAATAACCTCTTTATGTAAGCTAACAGTCTAGTATGAAAATGCCAAATTTTACAATCTGCTACCTAAATAAGTAAGTTAACTGAGACTGTGGCCTACCTCTACTTACACAAGAATTAGCTGTGCCCTGGAGGAGCCTGAATTATCATCACCCTTTCCGTAATATAGAGTATATTTCTGCTTTGCTCACATAATTTCTTTTCTGTCTCTCTCACACTCACATACATACCATATTATGAGAGAGGAGAAAAATTAACAAAACAAAAAAGGATAGTTCTGATAATTTGCCTTTTGGATAGCTCTTACATCAAGTTTGGAGAAAAAAAAAAAACTGTGTTTGTTTTTGTTTCCCTTCCCCTTAAGAAATTGGTGTGTGCCAACTGAATAAGAGATTGTCCTAGAAAAGGTGGAAATTCTTAAGATTCAGGTGCAATGTTGTAAGGCAAGGTTCTCTTCCTTCATTACCGGGCCTGCCTTCTTCCCTCTGGGTTGTAGCAAGTAAATTACTCCAGAGGCAAATCTTACAAGCCAACTGTGTATCTCCTTCTTCTGGCATTGAAGGTGCCATGAGGTAAGCAAACAGATTAAAACTATTTATCCACACTCTTCAATTTTGTTTTGCGACCACAGCTTAAGTGAATGGACCTTTTACGTTGCTACCTTCTTACTACTTGAAAGCCTTTCCCGGCAGTGAAGATGGTGTTGATTAGTAAAAAAGGATTGCAGGACACTCTCAGACGCTGTTCCAGAGAAGGGGCATTTTGTTTTGCAGAAATCAACACATCTGGGGGTGCAAATTAAGGAGTCTTTAAACTGCCCCAGTGAGTTGAGAACCACCCTATTTGGAAATGCTATAAAAGGGGAACGGGGTAATTCAGCTCACTGGCGTATGCCTTTCTACCCGCTACAAGCAAATCTCCTCTCCTAAGAACTAAAGTAATTTTAGTAAATGAAGGTTAAAACAAAAATACAAAAGCAAATACATTTTTTATAAAAGAGAAAAAAAACCCCACACACATAGAGGGAATATGTGTCATGTGAAATTTAAACTTTCCACAAATAATGGTTTTTATGTTTGCTCCAAAAAGAACTGTAAGTTCAGTCTGTTTGAGTAACTGTAAGACCTAAACTAATTAAAATATTCCCCTTTATAAACACAATTTACTTCTTTGGTTTGTTTCACATTTTTTCCTTCTTAGCAAAGAAAGACCGCTAGACACTTAGCTGCTTGCTATAGTATTTACGGTTGTAACAGCCCTTCATTCCAGCGGAATGACATCAGCATAATTTCTCTGTGTAAACCTTCTGTCTAGTTCTCATCCACAGGGCTCACTTACAGATATGCCCGACATAACACAATATGCCTTCTCAGATTTGCCAAGGAGCTGATTTAGCTAATCTCTTTAACAAATTATATATAATAAACTAGGGGCGTGGAAAATATGCAACTCCTGGTCATGCCCACTTCAGGGACAAGAGGCTTCAAATCAATAGCAAACACTCAATATAAAAACTAAATGAACAGAAATACTTTTGGATGAAAAATGATAGGACTCACTAATAGCCTGGATAGTTAGTCACTGCCTATAAATGCTGATGAGAATGAACAGAGATGAATAAAGGAAGACAATTTAAGAATGTTCATCACCAAATTGCTTTTCCAATCAAAAAATAAATCATCATGTTCATTTTTGAATAGTAGTTATGCTCAGGAAAAAAAGAGGAATCAATGCGTACAAAAGGAGGATTAATTATCTAAGAACCTCCATTTAGTGATTATAGTCCAGTTAATGGTGTTAAATATGTAAAATACTAAAAATGTGTAAAATCACAAGGAATAAATATGCAAAATATAAAAAAGAACAATGTAGTTATTCCCAAAGACACATACTGCAGGAATATCTTCAGATGTCAATCATCATGATGTTAAAAATGCAAAGACAAACATCTCTAGCCATTTAGTTGGTTAAGTGGTCACTCTACGAGTATTTGAAATTCTGAAAAACAGCCAAGGGAATACCAGACTTTCAACACTAACAAGAAAGCAGCAGGCAGGTGAACATATGTTGTGGGAAGTTGCCTTCCAGTCTAGGAAAATACTTTCAAGAGCAACTTGGGTTTCAAACAAATTCTGGAACCTTAAAGAAAGGAGAGATGAATTCCTTTTGCAGGTGGAGTGCACGGCTGGACAGGAGGGATGGCCAGAGAATGTAAATGGGATAAGGGGTTTTGATTTCCTCTGAGCTTTTGTTGTTAGTTCTGGAATTCAGTAGAAAGAATGCTTTTCTTTCCTGACCCAAGATTTGAGCAAAGTTCTCCTGGGAACATTCACATTAATCCACCCATAGGCAAAAGGGGTCCTTTCAGGCAAAAGCTGCACAACATTGTAGGTTACAAGAGGGACAGAACAGCAGTGCTAGGTCTGGATTCTTAAGGAAAAGGGAACGCACCCTTGTTGACTGCCAGGTCAACTCAGAGTTCATCTCTCAGCCACTTTCTGTGAGGCCAACGAAAGTGGGTCCCACCTGAAATACTAAGAGATTCTCTATTCATTTCTGTCCAATTCCCTAAGAAAAATACTTGTGTTTACTTTACAAGGCAAAAATCATATATATGCATGAAAATGAGCAAAAGCAGCTAGTATTTTTAAGAATATCAAATAAACCATTTTGTGGGTTAAAACCCACAAAAATGATTAAAGTATTAGGTAGATATGCTTGCCTGGCAAGGTCGACTCTGGGCACTAGTTCTTTTCTTTTCTTTCCTTCCCTCTGCATGTTTGAACCATTTCACTGGCTAGCTGAGTCCTAACATGTGCCAGTTATAGCTCTTTTATTTTGGGGGAAGACTCAACTCCATGATTATCTAGCAAAAACTGGTACCCTCCCTGGGTGTGTAACAGGAAGGCAATCACTTAAACACAGGATAGAACAACTGACAAAGGTAATTAAAGTTTACACATTACTTTCTGCATTGGCATCTATAAACGTTTCCACAAAGTGTTTTTGCATTAAGACTTGGCATGGCACAATGAAACCTTTCCTAGTAGCATGTTCAATACTTCTGTAAGACTCTGTCAACTGAGAGGCAGAATCCAGACAGCACATTTATATACATTGACCCTGAAAGATAATTTTCATATTTACACCACCTATGGGTCAGGTTTTGAACAGTCTTTATACCCACATTTTCCTAATTGATATTTCATACAACTAAATTATATGTATTTGGGGATAATTACAGAAATTCAGTCTAAGGCCAAAGAACCCAGTGCAACTCATCAGCTGAGAGGGGGATCAAAGCCAGAGCTAACTTCATGTGCTCCAGATAACTCACTAGAGTCATTACTATCCATGGTACACCCTTCCTCACTCAGGAAATCTGCAAAGGTTACCCACAGTAAATACTCAAATGCATATTGCACCAGGTAGGGAAAGTCCTTGAGTAAAAGAAGGTGGATAGAAGGAAGGGTAAGGACTGTGGGAAACTTACCCTATCTAAAGGGACAGCTGCTATATATTCGTTCAATTACTGTCAAGCAGGATTGTGGGTCTAAGGTTCATAGCTATTGCTATCTTCCCAGAGGATTTGGAAATGGAAAAAAAAAAACCCAACCTTTGTGAAATTTTCCTGATTTGTAATTATTTTTACTTCTATAGAAAAGTGAAGGAGTAGTACTATGAACACCCATGTGTCCTTCACCTGGAATGACCAATTATAAACATTTTGCTACACCTGCATACTTGTATTTTATTTCTACACACACATACATTTTTTTCAGAACCATTTGAAAGGAAATTGTTGATCTTATGACACTTCACATGCAAAATTACGGCATGCCTTTCCTAAGAATTAAGGGCCTTCTTTTCATAACCACAATAACATCACGACCACGAGATTTAACATTTTATTTTAGAATAAAATCTAATCTACATTCCATTTTCAAATTTTTCAAATTATTTCAATAATGCCTTTGTATCTTTCCCCAAAATCCAGGATCCAATTAAGGAACATATGTTGCATTAGTTGTCAGATTTCATTAGTCTCCTTTAATCCAGAACAGAAATCTCCTATATTTTTTGTCTTCCTAAGGTATTTTTGCAGAGTCTAGACCAGTTTTCTCTTAGCATATTCCACTCTCTGGATTGTGTGGCTATTTCTTCATAATTAAATTCAAACTACAAATTTTCTGGCATGGATTCTCTATCGACGCCCTTCCCATCACTTTACACAAGGAAGCACACAGGGCCAGTCTGAACCTCCTGGTGAGGCTCAGTACTTAGATCACTTGGCTGCAGTGTCGTGTGACATATTTCTCTGTTGTCAAGGCACCTCTCCCCTTTTCCCCTCAGGTGACAGTAAACGATCTCTGCCACAAGATATGACTATATTAATGGCTGCAAGGTGGTAATGTTCCTACTTCCAGCATTCCTTCTATGTTAATCAGTTCTCTCTCCACTTTATCGATTAACTCATGGGTTCTTCTTTAAGTTCAATAAAATTTGTAGTACTCCAGGGGCATCATTATTGTTTGTCATCATGCTAAAATTCTGTGCCCTGTTGTCCACTTCCTTTACACTTCCGTTTTGCACAACACCTGTTAAATATTCTGGTGTAAGATCACTTGGCCAAGTGAGATGTGTAAACCGTCGGTGAGAGATTTTAGTAGCATGCAGTAGAATTTATCCAAAATTCCTGGATTTGTCAAAGCCAAAGTTATCCATGAATTTTCTTATTTAAATATGATTAGAAGGGGAAAAATACTAAGTATTTGTGGTTTCTGTATCTTTTTGAAATTAAAAGCTAAAACAAAGCAAACCAATAACCCAAGAGCCATCTTAACTGACAGTTTAAAATACAGCAAACTTGAACTCTAAAAACTTACACATGAACCATGGTAAACTTTAAGTAGAAAAACATAGAACATATTTGGCTCTTCTTGGATTGTGTAATTTCTGCTCTCTATTTAATTTGGCCATGTTTCATTTCTTATTCTTCCTGATTGACATTTCCCTTTAAAAAACAGGTAATCAAAAGAGAAAGCACCATCTGCTCCAATCCAGAAAAGAAAATGCACTGTATGCTAAATACATCAAACTGAGAAATAAACTAAAACAAAAAGTTAGACTGGGCCACCAAGCAGGGAATATTTATATTTTCTTCAGAATTGGGACTACTTCTGAGGACCACAAGCCAGCCCTCCACTCTCTTAAAGTTTTTCATTTTATTCTCCAAAACGCCCATGGTAGAACAGATATCCTACAACCCAGTCAAGGTCAATGTGAAAAATGTCATGAGTTGTTTTCAAGCAAACTATATCAAAGTCATAGGCATTGATCTTGCTGTCTCATTCAAAGTCTTCTATAAAATTAAATTATTTGGAATTTAACTTATTCAGTTTTCTGTATAAAATAAAGAACTGTTTTGAGCCATGCAGCTTGCATCTCTGTTGTTCAAATGGGCTGTCCCTGTTCAAAATATGACAGTCACAGGCCTTAAAAAGTCTTTTACATATATGTATTTTAAATGTAGTTACCAGCTCTATAAATGACACACCTTACCAGCCACATTTCAAAGTCTGCAGGTGACAAATCAGCCTCACCTGGTCTCCATCTCCTTTCCTAATAGCTGAGGTTTACACCTGCTGGACTATGGTGAGCTCATCGGCTGGTGGTGTGGGGGTAGGATGAAGAAGATGAACAAAAGCAGCCATTCAAGTTATGGACCAAACTGGACAAGAAGTAAAAATGCACAAGAGGAAAGTATAAAAGATAAGATAGTAAAGAAAAACCTAGAAGAGATGCATTCCCCCATCCCCTCCTCAAATAGCAGAGATGGGAAGGAATGAGTGACAGAGGTAAAAAGATTCAAAATGTGGCTCTCAGCAATGACATTAAATTGACAATTTCTCATCTAGGTAAATAACTAAAAAAATAATTTCCTAGAGACTAGATTATAATAATAAAATTTCTATTATGAAACACTAAAATGAAGAAGGATAATTTGTGACAGACAAACCTTAAGTGACCCACCGGTGGAAGGACAGTACAAACTATACACCCAAGTCTACCCTTCCTCTCCTGGTTTGGCTGACTCTTCATCCTTTGTGCCTCTGCTGAGAGACTCACTCTTCCCAGCAGGGTTTACCTTTATCACCCACCTGAAATGGTGCTCTTTGCAGGGTCTCCCCTAAGATCCCATTCTGCTCTCCATATTGAAGTATATATCCCTCTGCATGCTCCTTTTCACAGTATATCCTTCACCTGTCCCACAACAGTAAAGATACACTTCTTGAGAAGAGGAATCACGTCTGTGCTGAGGGTCCCAGATTCCTTATGCCTAGCTTGATGCCTGGCACCGGAACATTCATGGAGTTTGTGACAGTATAAATGCTCAGAGAAACACTACCCACAGTGCACATACTACGTTTTTATTCTCTGACTATTTAGAAACAAGCACATGATAGACATCATGGGGGAGAGAGGTATAAGGGAAGACTCACCTCAATGGATCACAATATTATATTTAAAACACATTATGATAAAACTGTGTCCAAAATCTGTAGAACAATTTTTGCATAGGTAACCAGTATGTACCTGCTAAATAAATTCAGTAAAAATCCTGAATTTAATGCAAATTAGAAATACTTCTACAGCCAAAGTTAACAGTCTGCCTGGCAAGAAATACTCAATAAAGTCATCACACTTGCTGTGATGATAAAAATGCCACTAAGCACATTACTATTTAAGTAATTACAAATTCTTGGATCTCACTCTGGACAATATCCTGAAGAAGAATGGAGCATTTTACCTACTAGTAATAACTTTCTAAGCTGCCATGTACTGATCTTATTTCAGAAAATGAAATCAGAATGCACAAAGTTGTTTTTAGAGGCAAAAATGCCTCACTTGTGTTTAGCCAAGTTAGTTGTTTTACAGCTTTCCTGTTCCACAATAGTTTTTTTGTGTGCACAAATTGTGCATCTCTAAAGAACCATTTGAGACAACTCTATTATGCCTATTTAGCAATTAATTACTCAGCCAAATAGGAAAGTGTGACCTGCAAAAGCATCTGCAAGTGTCCTGTTTTGCAATCTTAATGCATGCTTCCAATTGCCCTGACTACCCCTTCTCCTTTTTGCCTTGGAGTATGTGACCGTCTGGATGCCTTTCTTCCCATAATTAACAGTCCTCCAACTGCAATGAGACTGAACGAAAAGCTCAGCATTTTCCATTGAGGGGTCTCATTCTTTGCATTGCTCTCTATCACTGGTCCACCAAGTCCTATTTGGCTCCACTGTGGATGTAGTCTGTATGGCTCACCACCTGTGAAGTAAGCAGGCTAGCAGTTTGACGCTTTGAGTAAAACACTGTCATTTCCTCCAACTTTAACTTCCAGGCAAGAGTCTTATTGACCTTTGAGCTAAAGATTAATTTAGGTATGTTTGGTTCTAAATAAGCAGTTCACCTCACCCATGCCTGCTGAAGCTTTCCCAATACACTCCCCCCAAACAACCCTCTACAATTAATAGTTAACAAAAAGATGTTCTAAGAGATAAGAACTGGCATGGTGTATATACAACAGTTATATCTTATTCCTACTGAGTAGAAGATGTTATCTTTTCACTCACATATTAACCATAAGTAAAGAAAACACAGGTGAATCCAGGTTTTAGATTTTAAGGAAGAAAGGTGTGTTCTTTTTCTGTACTGTGTCCATTAGAATACAATTTTATTATAATAAAATATTTTGAATACCCCGAGAAATTCAAAGAATTATAAACTATAGTATAACAATATCATTTATAATAGCTCGTTGTAATGTACTGTTATTGACTGAAATGAGTTCCTCTAAATATCCATGTATTGCAGTCCTAACCCCCAGGGAGTCAGAATGTGACGCTTTGAGACAGTCTTTTCAGAGTAATCAAGTAAAAATGAGGTAGTTAGGGTGGGACCTAAGCCAATATGACTAACATATTTTTTAAAAGGAGGAAATGTGGACATACAGCAGGAAGAAGACGTGAAGACACAGGGAGAAGATGGACCATCTGTACGCCAAGGAGAGAGACCTGGAATGGATCCTTCTCTCACAGCCCACAGAGGGAACCAACCCTGCCGACACTTCGATCTGAACTTCCAGTCTCTAGAGCCATGAGACAGTAAGTATCTGTTTAAGCCATCCAGTTTGTGGTGCTGCTATGGCAGCCCTGGTAGTCTAATACATGTATCTTATATATGCAAATACATATATTTGATGTTATTTTACCCATTTACTAAACATGAATCCTACAAACTGGAGATTTTAAGATCACATAGGCAAATCTAAAAGAATCCAGTGTCAACCTTAGTTCTTCTGATTTTCAGTCTAATTCTATTTCTTTTTGGAGCACTTTGAAAACCTCCTCTCATATTGCCATCTCCTACGTCTTAAGGCGAACAAGGGAAGGGAGGGGAGAACAATTTTATGTATGAGAGATAAACAAATCTATCAGCTTGAAGGGATAGCTAGACCACTTAGTTCCGTACAAAATAATTACACTGAAAAGTTAAAATGTGTTTATACTACTGCTTCTGTAAGAGGTCATATCCAATTACACAAGGCCAATTTAGAAGTCCAAAAAGAAGCTACTGAAATCACTTGAAAAGATGATCCAAAAAAGGACCTATGAAAATTTCCCATGATAATTCTACAGGCTATTTCATGCCAGTGCATCAGTAACACAATATTCTTCCCTCTTTTCCCCCACCTATAGAAATAAATCATTCAGGATGTTTTGAGACTGGAACACTATATTATGCAGTAATTGCTTCCAAAACACACATTATAATATTTTTGCAGCCGACTGTGGCTTCAGAGAAGACGCCCATGATGGTTCCAAAAGAACAGAGACTTATGCTAGACCATGATCTACAGCTGTTTGCAGGGCAGCACCATCTGAAATATCTCTGTGTTGTTTTCTTCCCAATCAGCTTGTACAGAGTGTATCCAGACTACTCAACTTATTTATGGCTCCAGCTGTTTCTCTGTGTTTTCACTCACCATTAGCTCAAAAATAGAGATGCCATTTTTCAGAAGTCTTTCAGTAAGCATAAACAAGTGCTAAACTGTACAGTGGACACCAATTCTGTCCTTATACTAACATCCACTCAAGTATAAATTAGTATTTTTGTATTAGAAGTTCCCAATTTGACCTTCTTAATAGCCACTGAGCAAAAAGTCTCCCAAATATTTTTCTTTGTGGAGGAAGTGTGGCCGGGGCCTGTGTTTCCAGGGAGGCTAATCATTGCTCTGTGCACATATAGGGTCCTCATAGTCTAAGTCAGAACAAACAGAAGAGGACATGGCAGTGTGGGGCCGTGAGGAGGCAGCAGAGCAAGTAAGGGCAGCTGGTCCAGGTGACTTGTCTGACTGCATGCAAGACATCAAGGACTTCCTAATAGAATGGACATGTAGAAAAAGAACTGAGGAAACTGATTCAAGAGTTTCTTTAACCTTTTCCCTTTAGGAAAAAAAAAATGCAGCTGGCTGCCACATTCATTTAATTCTACACAAGCATGCTTTTTGAGATTCAAGCAGATTAGACTGGTTTACAATGTGAAAATAAAATATAAAACTGTTCTTGGAATTATTTCTAAACAGATCTTGTCTTTAATCCTAATATAATAGAAATGTATATGATGATTAGTATTTAATAAATTTTTTCATGCTACATTTTCTGGGATTTAACATTTTCAGTGATAGAGAATTACTGTGTTTTATAAATGAAAATACCACTACGTAAAAACAGAATGCTATAAATAGAATGATGTCATTTGTTTCCAAAGACTATCGATATACTAGAGCGATGTGAAAATAATAATAAAAATGAGCTACTTTACGATGGAAAGAGAACTGACTCTGGGTAATGAGCACACAATGCAACACATAGACGATGCACTGTGGAATTGTACACCTAAAACCTATGAAATTTCTGCTAACCCATGTTACCCCAATAAATTTAGCAATTGTTAAAAAAAAAAAAAAAAAGTGAGATATGTCCCAGCAAACTCTGGGGGTAAGGTTAAGAATGTAATTCACAAGTTATTTCAAGGTAAATGCTGCTGCTACAAGTGCCGCTGGTGAGTATACTCAGGGCAAATGGGAAAGGGGCTAAAGCAGCAAATGGTTGAATGATTTAGTTGTAATTACTGTGAACTAGTCTTCAGCATAATGACATTACACTACATCATTAGTATTACTGTCCACTAGTCGTCATTTCTACATTTTAAATAAAATGTGAAAGTCTTATTCTCCTTTCCTTATCCACTGAGCTTAAGTACATTATTGGTTACAAAAATGCAACTGAGCAAGAATATGCAAGAACAGAATCATGAAGGCTATCTGGAAAAAAGCCAGCTGTAAATGCCTCTATTTTGCATATTATATTGCTGGACACTTTCCAAGACAGCTCTTGTATAAATGATGCCATCTAAGTGAGTGACCAATCATCATGTGCAACAATTAAAGGTATCACATTTGACCACTGGTATATTCCAGCAGGATAAAGTGAAATGAACCTAGGGAAAAGCAAATAGACTTTGTGCAGATTGGGGTTTACAGCTACCTAAGATTGTGAAATTATAAGCATTCCATCTGCTCACCAGTTGTGGTACCTAATCCTCTTTAATAACTTCAGCTTGCAAGACTCCATGAGAATCCAGGCGTCTTCCAAATTTCACTTTAGATTAGTTGCCAGGATTGATTTTTAGACACCAATCTCCAGTGAGAGCAGCATAAAGTTGATTTCACTGGCAGGTGTTAATTTTCAGAAGAGAGAAAGGAAATGGAAGGGAGACTAAGAAGGGCAAGAAAGAAATCACGGAGGTTCCAAGATCATCAGACTGAGGTTTCAGGGTTCTGTTCTCTCCAGCAAAGTCCAAAGGCTCTTTATTTGAAATAAAGAACATTTTGCCTAAAATGTGAAATTAAAAATTCCCTAAAACTTGTAAAAGGCATTATAAAAAAGAACATACATACATATATATGTGTGTACACACACACACACACACACACACACACACACCCCTCCAGTTGTTATGCCTTCAGAAGCAGTCAGTCCTTCTCTCCACTGCAGTCTATACCTCTGCCTTGTGACCACCAAGCAGACACCGGTCCTGGCACTGTGATCTGTTCCCCATTGTCATAAAGCGCAGCTGCCTTTTCCTTAAGGTGCTTAATGTAGTTTCTCACTAGGTGGTTCCAATAGCTTAAGTTAGCAGTAGGAAAGGTGTTCTACTAAATAAAATACCCAAATTATATTCAGGTTACAAGCAGGACACATGGTACAATGTTTTATTACTTTAAAACTATGAAATATCTTTCCCTCCACCTTCATGTAGTGATTGTAAAGTAAGGGAAGGAATGATTCTTTTATGACTCTTGAGCTTGATGACATTCTGGTTTCCAGGCAATCACAGGCTTATAATATCTACTATATCATATCTTTACAGTATCTCTAGCTCAGACCACTGAAATCTTTTGAGAAAACGCTGGAATCAGAGGTCTCAAGCCCAGTGGTGATCTGGACCCAAGTGGCAATATCCTCAGGGCTAGGAGGTGCTGCCTACTCAGACATCTTCTATCAGAGCAGGCTTACCTTCTCGGCTACACATCACAGAGGCTTCCTTTCCTGGAATGCTATTATTACAGTGCTCCCTGAATGTGGAGTCCACCCTTATTTCAATGTACTTTCTGGTAGAGAATGCTTTCATGGTGGATGGCATCTCCACTAATAATTCTCAAAGCAGAACCTACTGTTCTGTCTCTCTTTCTATCAACACTTGTGAGGTGATATATCCCCATTTTTATTTCGGGCAAAGATCAGAAGTTTACTCTATTGAAGAACTCCCTCCAAGAGCATGGTGACCAGTGGAGGCAGACCTGGCTGCAGGAGCCGAGAGCGAGCAAGGAAGCCAGCAGTCCCCAGCTTGTACCAAGTGCTCAGAAAGACAGGTTCCATGACAGTTCCCTACAGTCAATCAGAAGGGATTGTTTCCATCTCATCTTTCAACAGAATCCAAGCATAAAAAGCCATTCTGAGTTGCAGAGGAGCTGAGTAATACAAAAGTTATTACACCGCTTTTTAATTTTTTTTATTTTTTTATTTTTTATTTTTTGGGGTTAGTTCTGGGAATCGAACCCAGCCTGAGGTGTTGAAAGCACCGAAGCCTAGCCACCACACCACCAGGGAACCCCCTACACCACTTTTTTAAAGATGCATTAATAAAATTACTAAGAGTTGTTATCTGAAAAACATCCCCAAACTATGGGAGAAATCAGTAGTTTAAAACAAAAGGTTGAATAGGTTTTCATATTAAAATCCTGTTTTAATATTCCTAAATGTTTTTATTGCCCTACAGTCAAGAGTATCTGAATGAAGTTTTAATTCCTATAAATTACATGAAACTCAGTGTAAACTGGATTGGGACAAACACCAAGTTCAGGTTCTAGCTAAGGGAAAGAACTAATGACAGCAGAAATAACAAAGGACTACCAAAATGACTCTGCAGCCACCAAAAGAGGCTAATTCTTACTGAGTAATGGGAGAAGCAGTGTTGACAGTTTATTACCTTTATTGGACTTCATTTACAGGGACAGACCTTGATCTACAGGGATGAAATAGACTTAGCATAAAATTCTTACCTGGCTGTTCAGTTCCCCCCAAAATCATTTTGTGCTACATGCTGTTCAATTCTGGCATGCAAACCACATCAATAAACTATCTGGTAACTCTTTCCAACTGTAACTGGAATTTTGCATTTCAACCCAAGCCTTATAAAATGAAAATTTTAAATAAAAATAAAAATTCAGCCATTCTTATCTATAAAAGATGGTTGGACGTCCCTCTGAATGAGCTCTGCACTTGAACTTCTGATTTCAATCTGTTTCCAACACATTCAAGGGGTGAACTCTAGTGAGAGACTATAGATAGCATACACATGCATGAACAAACATGATGAGGTTAGCTAGTGGTGGGTGCCAAAAGAATGTTTTTTAAAGATGTGATGGAGTCGTTGGGAAAAGCATTTCTGACTCTGAAGCATATGGGCTACTCCAGGAAAGATAAGGACTGAGAGGACTGAGAGAACTTGGAGGCAGAGAAAACAAAGGGTAAAGGCCCTCGGGCAGGAAGGTTAAAGTGCTAGAGAGGAAGCGCTGTGTCTAGAGACCAGAGAGCTGGGGCAGGGCTGAAAGGAGCTGAGGTAGCAGCCACTGATGCAGAACTCTGAAAGCTGGGTTAAGAGTCTGCACTAAATTTATGCTAAATTCTAAAGGAAAACACAGAGGGTTTTAACAAGATCCCCTGGCTGCTGAGTGGAGAATTAATTGTAAGGGAAGCAAAGTTAAAGCAAAGGGACTTGCTCAAGGAATAAAATCTCTATGAAAGTGCACATGCACACGCGGAATAAAAAATAAACACTGTATAAGGTAAAGCTCTCAATTTTGCTGTGAACCTGAAATGGCTCTAAAAAATAAAACTTAAAAAAAATAACACTGGAAATTCAGGAAGACAGTCACATTTCATAAAATATATTTTGGATGTACAGAAATTTGCTATACCACTCTCAGTTAACCTGATTTCATGGGGATTGGTAGATGCCGAATAAATATAAGCAGATTCTCCATCAACCAGAACTCAAGCAACCGGCACTCTTCAGCAAATTTCTGCTGGTTATTGGAGAGTTCCGGTTGCCTGAGTTCCCATTAACAGAGAGTCTACTGTATTTGTTTCACAATAATCTGTGACTTTCTAGACTTATAGAAAAGCAAAGACTTGCAGCTTACTTGCTCTACAATCTAAAAAACCCAGAACAGGAAGAAAGTTATGAATCACGAAATGCACACCTCATTACAGTCTGAAGTTATACTTGTTTTGGATAATGCTAGTCAGAGATATATTGCAGTGTAGACCGTAACATCATTCTAGACAGCAGGTAATACCAAAAGTAGTAAGTCATATGATCTACATTTAAGATTTCAACATATTTCCATGAATGTTGTGGCTCACATGAAAAAGCCCAAATTCTACTAAGTGGAAAACACATTTCAGTCTCTAGAGCTGTCCTCAAATCATAAAACAATTTACCAGACATGCTTAAATAGTTGCTCCTAAAGTCCTTTATTTTTCTCATTTAAAATTGGTTCCAAAAGGAACTGGCAGGGCACAGTATATGCTGTAAGTGATTGATACTATTATGGAAAAAATCACAGAAGGAGCTAAAACTAAAAGCTCATGACTATGCGTTAAAGTTAAATGGCTTAAATTAGATGGACTTAATGTATTCAATTCATTAAAAATAAGGTTGGAGAAGCTATTCTGGAGAAGTAACATAATGTGATCTCCTCACAGCTTCTCCTCCCCCTTATGAAGGTCCTAGCAATACCACAATGGTTGACTGTATGACTAAACTAGCACAGGGAGCTGATTTGCTGAACTGGTACTTTATCCTACCTTTCACTATTTCCTGTTTACAGGTACTATCATGGCATCTGTGCCTGCTGCCTTCTGTCATGTATCATCTTGTATCATCTTGGTTAACACCATATAACCCAGCTGAGTTCTCATGTTTGGCCCAAAATCTTCCCCCTTTTATTTTTTCTTTCTTCATTTACACAATCTGGGCTTTGAATGTCATTACTCTCATCAACATCTTGTTTTAGGACTCCTTATAATTCTGTAATTATAGCTCAAGGAAACTTTTGAAACCCACAGCAGATACTGAGTTCTGACTACTTTGTTCATTCAAACAATGATTTGCTGATGTTTTAAACTATAAAGTTACATGCAGTTAACTCTGATATACAAGAGCTGTCTGGAAAGTATCCAGCCATGTAATATGAAAAATAGAGGTATTTATAGCTGGATTTTTTCCAGATAGCCTTCGTATGGAGGGTCAGGCAGAAGTAACACCTTTTATAAAGTAGTTCTGTTAATATAGTTATGATATTGTTATGTTACAGAATTATATACTTATGATTTTGGTATAGATTACCAGCTCATAAAAAAAGTGTTATTTGTACCAGACCCTACCAAATTTCACAGAATTAGAGAATTCCAGAGGAGGAAAAGAATTTTAGCTAATGTCAAATATCTCATATGTAGTTAAAATTTCCTGTCTTTTATTTTAGGCAAAACACCTACCCAAGAGTAAAGAAGGAAATCTGTAAGATACGATTTTGTTACATCAGGCAATAATTATTAAAAACATAGGCAGATAAGAGGGCTTTAGAACTTTTTGCCCTCATGACACCTTGGGGTGCATATAAGGCATCTCCAAAATTAAACCAATTATCAGACCCCACCTACATAACAGCCATCAAGGAGAGGACACATGTCATCAATCTATAGCATAAGCTATCCAGTCAATACCTAACAAGCATCAGCTTTTATGGGATTTTCTTGGAGTAATTCTATTAATAATTAATTACTAATTATTATAGGATCATTTGATTAAGAATTAATTATTTTGAAAACTTTCAGAGTTTTATCTCATGGTAGGTGAAAACTATCTTAGTTTCCTTTTTTCAAGAAAATATATGGTCCAAATTAGATGGGTTCCTTTTACTTCTTGGGAAATGCCAAAACTCTACTATTCAACTCTTTAAAAAGGAAGTATACAGATTCTGATATTTAACTTCCATTATATACATCCTAAAAACACACATCCCCCATTTTACATGTGTATAAACACACAAATCCAACAAGAAAACTCACTTGCATTTCTAGAGTTAAAGTGAACAACTGTTAAAACAGCATTCAACTGACTTACCTCCATCAGCTTAATTTACTGTGTACAGATTTCCCTGATGCTAACTGCCATCCTAAGGAGAGAAGGGAGCTTGGCTAAATGATAACTGGCCTGTGCTACTGGAGACAGGAACTTGGTGCGGCCATCGTACATTCATATTACCTGTAACTCTGAAACGCCTGTGGTGGGTGCAGGGCAGTGGGCTGGCTCTGGCCAGGTTTCCAGACTAAGGATAGTGGAAGTAGTGGTGGTAGGCTGAAAATGGCCCCCAATCCCTAAACCTGTAAACCTTATCTTACAAGGCAAAGTCTTTGCAGATGTGATTAAGAATTCCGAGAAGGGAAAATGATCTTCGATTATCTGAGCAGGCCTCATTTGAAATCACATGTATTCTTGTAAGAAGGTAGGTTTGACGTGCACATAGGAGAAAGCAACGTGAAGATGAAGCAGACAGAGGTCTGAAGATGCTGGTCTTGAAGGTGGGAATGCTGCAGCCAGAGCAAAGGCTGTAAGAGGTAAGGAACAAATTGTTCCCCCTAGAGCAGTGATTCTCAACCTGTGGGTGGCGACCCCTTTGGGGGTCGAACGACCCTTTCACAGGGGTCGCCAAAGACCGTCGGAAAACACATATCAGATATTTACATGACGATTCATAACAGCAGCAACATTACAGTTATGAAGTAGCAACGAAAATAAGTTTATGGGGGTCACCACATCATGAGGAACTGTGTTACAGGGCCGCGGCATTAGGAAGGCTGAGAAACACTGCCGTAGAGGCTCTGGAGGGAGCCTGACCCTGCCAACACCCTGACTCCAGTCCCATCACACTGATGTGAACTTCCAACCTCCAAAACGTTCTTCTCCAGATTCTCTCCAGAACTGTGAAAGAATCACCTTCTGCTGTTTAAATCACGGACTTTGTGGGTAATTTCTTAGTCACAGGAAACTAATACGCTGCTTATCAGAGGTGTGCTGCACCGTGCTAACCACTTCACAGATAGCAGTGATTTCAATATTGGAGAGAACAAAACCCAATTAAATGAACTGAGTTCATACTCTGCCAGAACTGGGCTGGAGTTTATCTCAAACTTTTATTATTAACCCATTTTCTTACTAATACAGAACTGAAATATATGACTGATATGTTGGGGTCTGACAACAGGTGCCTG
Source organism: Lyroderma lyra (assembly GCA_004026885.1). NCBI lineage: Eukaryota > Metazoa > Chordata > Mammalia > Chiroptera > Megadermatidae > Lyroderma > Lyroderma lyra. Next base: position 286,643 of record PVJL010000344.1, on the reverse strand, counting down.
GGACACAACTCTGTGATCATCCCAAATTTAGCACAAGGATATTAAAGATGGAGAGTGTGGACATTTACCCCTGCTCGACTGCAGTTTCCTAGTCCCAGGAATTAATGCTGGTCTTTTTCTTTTGATTTCTTGTTTTTCCCATATTGTGCATTAAAATTATTCAAAAATGCTCAGGGAACATCTGCTCAGCATAGTATAGCAGAGAGGCAGATAGAATGTTCTTTGGGTAGCAAATACTGTACAGCATCCATTAACATAGGTCTGAAAATATTCCCTGAAGACTAATAAAACTAGATAAAACTGAAAAAGTACACATAGTTTCTACAAAATACCCAATTTTCAAATGCCTCAAATTTCTATTTGTTTTTTTAAAAAAGGTAATTTTCCAGGAAGAAAAACACTACCTAAATAAAGTATAATTAACATAATTGTCAACTATGATTACCACTTGTTTAGGGATGGTTTATTTTCCATTTTGGTGTCGCCATCACATTCACCAGCATTAATCAACAGGACTCAGCCATCATTTCAAGGAACTCTCTTGGGCACTGTCATCTTTTTCCATTTTATTCCTTGGTAACTTTGTAAAATGCAGTATATCCTACTCACACAGATAACTAACTGATCCACTGCTCCCCAAAAATATCACTTTTGATATGCTGCCTGCAAAAATAACCCAGTGGATGAGTCATCTGCATTCCCTGGTGTTCACTGTTTTCTCTTATTCTTTGACAATGAAAGGGAAAATTTACCTCTGGCATAGCAGCAGGTGAAAAATAGAACAGAGTTATAAATTGCATAGGTATTTTTCAATTAATCATCACACTGGGAGTCTGGAATATTAGAATGAACCATATAATTTCTAATAGTCAACTGTTTTGACCTTAAAAAAAAAAAAGGCAGTATCCCACAAAACTTGTGCATATTACTGAATTATGAATCAACCCTGCAAGTAATTTCTGAGCATTTTTTTAAGTTTCAGGTTCTCCTTACCTGTATACCAAATCATTACCAGAGCTATTAAGAGCAGTAATCTGGATACGTCCTCCCTTATGCTCTTAACCAGGGTTGGTTACCTGCTAGTGAGGAGGTTACTGAAAGTAAACATGGACAAAAGGAGTGAGCAGGAGGAAAACAGAAAAAAGAGAACACAGGTAAGTCCGAAGGAGATTATGCTCCTTTTCAGAAAGGCCATGAACTTATCAGAAGTGTTATCTTTTTCCTCAGATTCACTCAATGAGCTTGTAAGAGTCTTAAAGTAAGAGCAAGTCTTGAACCTTCCTTCAAAAGCTATGATAAAAATCTAGTACTAGAAGCATTCTTGCCATCTATCATTTCCCACTCCAAAAAGCGAAACAAAATAAAAACACCCCAGTAGTAAATGAACAATGAATGAATAAATAGAAGTTCTGGCTTTGAAAAGTCTATTCATAGTATTAGCAATGATAAATATGACAGATAATGGAAGCCAGGTATAGAGAGTAAGGGCAGACAGAACTTAAAAAGGTAAAGAATAAAGAAAATATAAAAGAAAAAGGGAAGAATGGATGAGAATCCCAATTTCTGAGTACAAAACCAAAGTTCTGAAAGCTTAAGAACAGAGGCAAATGTAGAAAAAGATCATTGTATGTCCCATTCCAACTATAGATATTAGGACCACAGAACGGTAACCAACTGGCCCTGAAGTTATTTTTTAAAACTGAAGTAAACAGGTATGCATGCACTGCAGAATCAGGCTAATTAGCAGATCTCAATGATTCTATAATGCGTGTATCTTTACTACCTAAAAGATAGACTTTCTGTGTAAATGACTAATGCAGTAGTGGGTAATCGAACTTAATAGAAGACAGTTTTGCCCTTGTGCATGATACTCTAGATGGTGCTGAATCCACTAATCCAGGTACTGAAATCTATGGAGAATGATACTTCACAAATGTAGAAATCTTCAATAAAATAAAAATATAGCTTCAAATGAAAAACTGTCAGTAATCGAATTCAAGCCATCCTTCTCATGGATGATCGTGTGAATAAGTAAATAATATTAATGCTGTCCGTGTGTTTCAAAGATTAAAAAAAAAAAACAACTTGATAGCTTAAGAATTAAGGCATCAATGACCCTTTTTCACTTAAGTGTGATTTTAACCAGAGTTTTCAAGAGATGGCGATATCTTACGGAGTTCCTTGGAGCAACATTCCACCAAAAGATAAATCTTCCTGAAAGACTAAATATTATTTTTTTAATGTACTTGGCAAGATACTTAAATAGTTTTGAGGAACTCAGTGAACTTAAAATATGGCAGTTTCTCCATCCCTCTTGGTTTTAAGGATCTTGCTGTTTCATATAATAATTTGTGTCTTTTCAAGTAATAGGGAAAAAGAGGTCAATATAAGTTCACCATGTGAAGTTAAGAGTAGTAGTAATAAGTGCATTTATGAAATTTTTAAAACATTGTTGGTAGACCTAGTTCTTCCCTCTCACTTTCTCATGTTGCTCTGATCGGGTAGTTTTGATACATCTAGAAATCAAAGCTTGTGTGTATACTAGAAACGCCATCAACATTCCTTTTATTACATGTTAAGTTAAGAGTGAACTTCCTTTTTTCTTTTCAGAAAGAACTGACTGCATTTTAAAGTAACCTCATTTTGTAAGAGGGCCTGAAAATAATCATGGCACCTTCAATTAAAACAGGCTACGTTTAGCAAAGGCACACTAACCCAAAGATGAAGGTAAACTCTTTTCTTGTTCTTAATTTTCAAGTTAAAACTTAAAAAAAAAAAAATTTCAGTTTCTCACTTTGACAACTACAGATCATCATTCAAAAACCCCAAACCTCAATACTGTGCACTGCTAACTCCTCTCAAAAATCTATGTAGGACTTCATTTTTAATTTGTTTATTTAAATCAATACACTGGCAGTGGACACTCTAATCCAGCACGAGGGGAAGACCTAAGTGTGGGGAAAGTCCAAATAGGAAGAGTAAGGGGTTTATTTACATAGAGATTTGCTCCAAGTGGAGCCACTGACTAAAGGGTTCATGGATCAGAGTAGGGAAAAAAGGCTTTCCCCTCCCCACCCCATTCCTCTGGAAAATGTTAACCTAGTGGGAGGAATGGAATATATAAAAATGGAACGTGAAACACTCTTATTTTCTGCCTCTTGTTTTTTCCAAATTATCTTTATTCCACAGTCCAGCTAATCTTCCCTGTCCACTGTGTTAGCTCCTTTCATTCTACTTGTTTTCCTACTTTGCCACTTCCTTTTATTTCAATGTGCCGCTCCTCTGAGACCCTTCTCATTTCTCTCCCACCTCCTTATTTTCCAGTCTTCCTGAACGATCACAATCCCCTTTTGTGCTTGGAGCAAATCATCTCCACCACTATCACCTAGCCTTTCCTGCCTTTTCCTGAGCAGAGCACCTCGTGGACAGCCGCATTCTTCTAATGCAGCTGGAAAGCAGCAGTCATGACGAGGAAGGGGAGGTTTTTAAAAATGTAAATTCAATACCAGAGAAAAAAGAACTTTTATAGTCAACTTCAGGGACACTTAACACTCCTTACTTTGTAAATTGTAAATCACAAACAATGAGCTATTGTTTCCCATGGATCGTTCCCATTTTACACTTGTGTTCTCTACTTATTTCCTAATAAAATTTCAAGGCCTTACTACAGTGCCAAAAATTGGAACAGCATAATACAGTTTGCTACATGGTGGTATGTTTGGTTGGGCAAATTAAGTTTAAAATAAAAGACAGGGCAGGTCACGGCAGAAAGGGTGACCTACAATTAGCACATTTGCAATACTGACTACAGTTGTCAAATTATAACACATTGATCCTACAAAACTAGAGATTCAACACCCTGCCTCTACGTACAGCAGTTGTATGTAGGGATCCTAAAGGAGATCCAGTGACAAATCAATGTTGACATAACAGCTGGAGAGTTGCCAAAATTCCATCACAACACTGAGACTATTTCTGATAGACTATTAATAGAAATGGTTTTTGAATGGCCTGGGGAACTCCATTTATTCCACTGGCCAACTCCACCCTGGTGACTGCTCCACTCAACTTGCTCAACACCTGGGGCACTTTCTCAAAAATTAAAAAATTAAAAAACAACGTTTGAAGAATGAGGAAAAATTGCTAAACTTTGCAACTTGATGGGTTTCCTAGTCAGCTTACCCACCTGGGTTAACTAACCGTCCCTAAAGCAAGTAACATGAGTATTAGCAAAATACTTATCAAGAACCTGTTGTTCCCCACATTGTCTCCAGTTAACCACCTCCTCCCTCCTTTTATTCCCCACCACTCCTAATATCGAGCTAAGTAATTTAAAACAGTCAGTGTGCTGAGCTGGTGTAAGAATCAAGCTGGCCTGTCATGCTTTGCTCCTCGGCCTCATAAGAGAATCTAGTCGAGAGAGGAGTCAGAGAAAAGATGAAGAAAGAAGGCTAAAACTTACGCTTGCCCAGAACTCAGCAAGTTGATTCTGGATAGCCATAGCCAAGAGAATTTTTTGGACTGGACGCCCCTCGGAAACCCTTCATATCTGAAGTTACTGGCACGCAAAGTTGCTCAGTGCCGCTCTGGACTCAGGACGCCTTGTCTCTCGGCTGGGTGTTCAGCTAACGGGAGCCACGGGAGGCAGTTCACATACGCAAAAAAAATGTTTTCGTCACTCATACTCTGAAACATTTTTAAAGCACTTAGTAAGTGTTTGAAACTGTATGAAGAGCTCATGACAGTCCTCTGAAAAAAGGGGGCTATTAATTACTGCCATTTTACACACACATGAAGAAAGTGAAGTTCTAAGAGACTACCTCTCTGGCCAAGGGCACACAGCTCACAAGTGGCAGAGCTGGGACTACACCCAGATCTATCTGCAAGGTTCTAACTACTAAGTTATTTTGCTTCTAACTATGGTGCATTGGGGATGATGACCTCTGACCCAGTTAAATTCAGAATTCAATTTAGCTAAATGAGAGAAAAACTTTCAATAAAATTGAAGGTTATAATATATACCAGAAACAAACCATGTCATCACTTATATCTGCTGTTTAAAGGGTTCTTTAGGATGATATGTATTTTACCAACATGGGTTCTGATGTCATCTAAATGCCTCTATGATCAGTTCCCAAGAAAGCTTTTAAAAGGGCAGAGAAAATTATACGGGTTCACAGAGTTAAGTACTACATATGGGAGAAACTAATCAAAATTCTGCCCTCAATCTTCTGGTGAACATTCATTTCAAAAGAAAATACAAGGAATTTTTTTCACATGTTGTTTGTCTTTTTACATGTAAGTGAAAAATGTGAAGCTTCAAATATGACTTAATGAGTTAAGATGTTTTAAACTGACATGACAAAAATGTCTTATCCTGCCTGTTGAAAGAACCAGGTAGATAACATCTTTAAAACATTCCAGATTGCAACTAAAAGACAGGGGGAAAGGGGTAAAAGGCAAGAAGACAGGATAAATGATGTAACTTGATAAAGACAACTGCATGCTCTGTTCATTACCAACAATTCGGGCCACCAGTTTCCTCTTTGCTGAGCTGCAGATTTGCTGGTGCACCAGTAAAGCCAACACCTCTGAAGGAGAAAATTAATCGGAATAGTGAGGTCCCACAGAAAAAGCGTTATTCATAGGCTAACTGCTCCAGCTCTGGCCTCAGAAAGGAATGCCCAGGTCAGAAGGCACATGTCACAGAGCAGCACACTCCTTTGTCCCCAAGCCTGTCTCCTTTTCCATCCCACATGGAGGCAACTGATACAAGGTCCAGAGTCACTTAGAGATCTCCAACAAAGGGGACAGATCTGGCAGCCCAAATTTCGAACGGATGTGAGAGTGTTAACTTCCCAGTTTCTTGCCATAAAGACCGTCTCTTGGACTTTGATCCAGAGGTCCACATTGTCCTTTAAAAAAAATAAAAGTTATTTGGGCTTGTTTGGACTATTTTCACTTTTCAGACTGTATTTGGCAGAAAGATGGGTGAATTCCACAGAGCTGAGCTCATTTTTAATTTTTTTCATGTTTTCTTGATACTTTTGCCATGCTTAGGATTCATCCACAGCTGCAGACAGGTGAAAATACACAGGATTTATCATCACCAATGACTTGAGGGATGAAGCAATAAGAAAAATCCTTTTAAAAACTATATCTTTTCGAATGCTCAGTGAGGAAGGCACACACTCCAGGAGAAAAGAACCCTGCCCCCTCCATAATCAATCTCTCTTCCAAAACACCCTGCCTAAGCATGCCCAGGAGGATATGTGCTCGTGAGACAGAAGAGGTTGCAAGTAAAAGAAGAGAGTGGCCCCTCCTGTAGTGTGAAAGCCCCACAAATATCTCACTCTAAGCAGAAAAGCACCAGTGTTCTCTCTCAGTGGGAGCCAAGACCAAGAGAGATTCCAAAAGAAAATCAGCCTTGACTCCCACATTCCAGACCTTATTAACAGGAGGCTCATGCCCCCAAACAAAGGACACTACTGTCAGCCCTGCACAGGTGGATGCAGCTATTCCTGTCCAGAGTCCACACCATCCCACAAGAAGATGGACTCCAATCTCAGACCTCTAAAGCAAAATGCCATTCCAAACCTTACTACTGTAATTCTTATCTGCAGAAGGAAGAAACTTGCATGGGAATTTTCAGCAAATAGATACTGGGGGGCCAAATTCTCGTTTCTGAGCAATGACAGCAAAACATAGAAAGAAAAATGTCAGGGAGGGCCTGCTGAGAAGGAATACGAAGACAAAAAAACTGGCATTGAGGAATGCAGCTGGGGTCAGAAGGCGATTTGCGATCTCTGATGGAGAAAAGCACAGGAATAATGCTTTGTCGCCGGCTTCCAATACTACAATCAGAAATTAAGACTCCATGTGGTGGAATTTCACCCGGAGTGTAACCGAACTTTTGGATTGTCAACAATTCTAAAGGTCAAATGCCAAATGTATGCTGTATCCTTATTTCTTCTATATTTGGAATTCTTACCATTTTGTCCCATTCTGTCCCACATGAAACTAAGTTCTACGGTCTTCATATAAACTCCGACCTGTAGGTTAGCAACACAAAAAGTATCCTCACCAAGGTTTTTATTTTTCATTCCAGCTTCACTTAATTCTTTCTAAAGCCGTTCTACCGGATAACTTTCTCCCCTTTCTGGGGATGTATGCCAAAGAAATTGACTGAAAACTGGAGAATTTCAGTTACAAACCTGTATCCCACTGGGTGACTTCCTTAATATCACATGCTTTGGTTTTTACCACGGATAAAAAGGAAGGAAATTTCCCTCGCACTCAACGAAGAGCAACAAAAATTTCTTCAGCCTCTGCGATGAAAGGCAACAGGACAATTTTAACTGGGTTTTGGCCACAGAACAGAACCAAGGCCCAGCTCTTGCACAATAATCTGCACAGAAAAACAAATTTTTCCATTACTGTCCCTGTACAACTATGGATTTGGTGCCCAACGACTGACTGATCTAAAATCAAATGTTAGAAAAGGGAAATTCTTATTTTTCCCTAACTAATCTGCATTATTAGGTCTTGGGGAGACAGGCAGGCTTCACAGAGGAGGTGATGTGTGAGCTGGTTCTTGAAAATCTGAGTTGGATATTATTAGAAAGAGGCAATGGAAGCACAGGCTAAGAAGAGAGAATGAGGCGTATTCGTGGAATGGGACAGAACTGTGGGCATCTGGTGGGGCAATAAGAAGTACTTTAGGAGGCTGGCAAGTGCCAGGTGATGCAGTTTAGCTTTTATTTTCTCTGGACAATGGGGACCACCATGGAGGCTTAAGGCAGGCAATGGCATGTTTGAATCTGATGTAGCTGCAGTCACAGTACAGAGGATGGGATGGAAGGGGAAATGGATAATCACACATCTTAAAACACAAGGGATTCCTCTGGAAGGTCTACTAAGGATCACACTGAGAGAAGGGAATCATAACTTGAGCTTTTAAGAAATGTAGGAGGAGACACCAAAGACAGGGTCCATGATAAAGGATGCCCCAAGGGGCTATCCTGTTGTGCTGTCTCACTCAGAACTGCAAAATGCCTCAAAATGAGGATGCGAAGACAGGTGAAATCTGGCACCTGGCTTGAGATGCGAGACTTCTGCCCCAGTAGCAACCCCTCCCAGACAGCCTGAATGTGACTTTCAGAGGGAGTGGTCCAGGAGCACAGGGTTTAGCTTTCAAAATCTAAGGTTGATTTAAGCAGCAGGAAGCCACTCTGGCTTACAGGGTAAGGAAGTATAAGAGAAGGGCACAAGGGGCAGGGAAAAGGTGAAGGGAGCATGGGAAGATACCTGTTTTGAGAAGAAGACCACCTGGATGAGAGGTGACCCCAAGATTTCAAGAGGGAGATGTTAAGAATGTTCGAGTAACAAGGGTGACCATCATACTGAGGTATTAAGAACTGAGCTAGACTAGCTTTAATATTTAGTAATGGAAATTAAAATACTTATTTTACGACAAAGACACAAAGACATAGGGAATACGAAAAGCAAAGCATTAGTAAGTGATAAAGCCCAATGTCTGATACCAAAGCCCCAACTGCTGTCCACCCACAACACCCCATTAGCTCCAAGGTAGTGCAAGGAAATAGGAATCCTACATGTCTCTGGGGGTGCCAGGAGAGTTGGTTTTCCTAGGCTGCTCTTCTGAAGGTGAAAGCAAATGAAAGTAGGGGCTGGCTGCAGAGCACTATCCTCGAGCAGCGCTATATAGTTTGTTCTAGAAGAGGAAATTGTACAGTAGTAGCTGCCTGGTCTGGAAAACAAAGCCATTAGGAATACTGGATTCAGTCCACATATTTATTGAACACCTACTATATATATGCCAAGCATAGTTCTAGGAGGTGTGGAGACAACAGTTATTAATAAATTAAGTTCCTACCTCATATTGGGACAACTTTGTGAACCACACCTTCTGTGACCATCCCTCAATATAAGACAGTAGTTCCCTTGGTTGGCCATCATTCTCAGTGGAGGTTTGACCAAGAACATGAAGCCAGATAAGAAAAAATTCTGATTTTAGTAGGTCTGAAAAGAGGTTTTGGGATCTGTGTTCCACCAGGGTGTCTGAAGCACAGTCAACTGAGAGCCAGGATGCAAGAGAATACTTTATCTCCATCTTTTTAACATATTTATTTGTCTAGATTAACCGGAGCTGTTGGCTTCTTCACATGGGCTTAGTTTTATCACAGAACCAAATGCAAATTTAAAGTACACCCTTTTTTGGTTCATATTTGTGTTTTGTAAGTGGTAAAAAGGTAATTAAAAAGGGAATTCTGAGGTAAAAAAGTTGGCCTCCTCTGGAAATGTGCACATCTTAACCGAAGTAAAATGTAGAAAAATACCCTAAGCCCCATGTCATGGTCAAGTGTATATCCTATTCTTGTGTAAACCACATATGAATGTAAACAGGTCAATCATTCTAGTATTAACTACGGTTTAATATTACTCAGAGGGCATCATACATTAGAGAACTATGTAAGAGACTTGTTTTCCTGGGTATTCAAGTCAGCTGCAGTAAACTCAAGCAAAAAGATGCCTAAGAGAATGCTCCCATTTACAAGAAGGCAGAAAGAAGCCGTTGGGATCTTTTTAGACAACCACCACATTCTGAGGCAGAAAAGTCTAAAACATTATGAGCAACATAATAGAGTTCATGAATAAGAGGTGCTTTTTTTCACCTACCCTGCATGATTCAGGTATCCTCTTCACCTTCATAATTAGGAGGCTCAAAGCCAAATATATGGCTCACACCAAGCAACTGTACAGGATTCCTTTATGTGGAACCATACTGTCTTGATCTTATTTGTTTTTTGATCTTATTTGTTTTAAGTTTCCTCAGATATTTATTTAATAGGCTATTTTTTTTAGAGCAGTTTTGCTTCACAGCAAAATTGAGCAGAAGATACATAGAAATATATACAGGTAGATGTATCACATCCCTACACACACAGCCTGCATCACCCATCAAAATCCCACACCAGAACAGTACATTTGTAACAAATGATGAACCTACACATCACCATCACCCTAACTCCATAGCTTACATTAGGGTATATGTGTTAATAGCTCTTGGTGTATATTCCGTGGGTTTTGACAAATGTGCAACATGTAGCCACTATTACAGTACCACACAGAGTAGTCTCATTGCCCTAAAATTCCTTGGTATTCCACTAATTCATTCCTCCCTTTTTCCTAATCTCTAGCAACTATGGATCTGTTTACTGTCTCCATAGTTTTGCATTTTCCAGAATGTCATATAATTGGAATCATACAGTATGTAGCCTTTTCAGATCATCTGCTTCACTTAAAAATATGCATTTAAAGTGCTTCCATGTCTTCTCATGGCTTGAGAGTTCATTTCTTTTCAGCGCTAAGTAATACTCCATTGTCTAGATGTAACACATTTTGTCCTTTCACTTACTGAAGGATATCTTGGTTGCTTCTAAGTTTTAGCAAATATGAATAAAGCAGCTATAAACATTTGTGGGGAGTTTTCTGTCAGGACTTAAGTTTTCAATTCATTTGGATAAATGGATACTTATTTTTCTTTCCAACATGTAAACCCTCTCAGAGCCTTACTGAAATGAGCTAGTGTTCACAAAATAATACTCCATCTGATTCTTTATTTCATGGCTAACCCACATGGAGAGTAGCACTTTGATTTTTAGGAAGCAAATAATGTGATGAGAAAAGGAGCAACAGACCAAGTTTAAACTAAAGCTGAGATGTTTAAAAACATTTTTCTAGCTGTTTTCATTGTGAAACGCACACTCCCAAAAGCTCATAGCAAAAATGATCTTGCTCTTACTAACACAGTAACATGTTTTCTACACAGCAGCAAAGAGCTTAAAGTGCTCAAAATAATATACTCCCCTATGACATAAAACGCCAAAATATATATATATATATATATATATATATATATATATAATGTTAGCAAATATTTCAGCATAGATTTCAATACAAATCTCATTTCCTCTCTTACAGCTATGAGAATACTAAAATACAGAGTAACTTACACAGTTAGGCATATGTAATATGAAATAACTGCATATATAAGGAAGGTATTTACTTTTGCCATAGCTAATCCATAACTACATTAATTTTATATGCTCAGATCAGCCCTGCTTCATCTTATTTTCCTTCCCTTATTATCTCTTTGTCCCTTAGAGCTTACTCAAATTTATTTCATCTGCCTCTATATGTATCCATGTTATCTTCCTTAAATCTTTTTTGGTGCAAGACAGGGCAAAAATTACTAAAAGAATAAATCCAGTAATCAAGATAGTTCAAATCTCATAAGCTCACTAAAAACAGTTTACACATTCTTTTTTCTCTTCTATGGACTAAAATTCTCCTCAGAAAAACATATTTCTAATTTTTGTTTGTGACTATTCTTATATGCCCATGGTTAAAAATGATAACACCACTAGAAATCTAATTTCAAACTTAGAAATTCCAGTACCATTTGACTAAATATTATTCTATAGGCAGACGTAGCACTTAGCCTTAAAAGCTATTTAATGCCTCTTGAACCTTGCATCTCTTTCATATACTTATGTTTTAATAATTATAAGAATACTTTATAATAATTATGAGAATAATGCATACAATTTGGGAAATTAAGAAAATAATGAGTAAAATTAAAAGAACCTATAATACACTTCAGAGTAATTATAGTTCACTTTTCAGTGTACGAGGTTGGACAATTAATCTTGTGAACTCATCCTAGAAAATGTTCTACTTAATCTCAGTAATAAGTACCTGAAAGTGTTTTCCCACTAGTCTACTGCAAGGTTATGACACCTTACTGAATTGTTTGTACAGTGAGGCCAATGTAAGCATAGGGTGGCAAGTTCGCAAACTTAATTGTCAGATTTTGGATACAACAGCTCTGATGGCCATTCCAGCAAGAGTTTCCAAACTGCTTTGAAGGGTGGACGAGGTGCTGGTATCAGTGCATCGCTTCCCAAGGAGAATACTTCAGAGGTGACCATAATGATATTCAGCAATGAGATATGTACCACTTTGTCTAGGATGACTTTGTGAAGTTAATTGTCCAACCTCATATAGTACGCATACTGATCTTTGTCATGCTACAATTCACTCATATAAACAATACAGGGGCAAATATTGATGCCAGTGTCTGGTTTTACCTAATTTTCCTTTGCCCTGACAGGGCCAGTCTTCACTATACAAACATACATAACCTCCATCTTTTTCCATTCAAACACACATCATCACATATCATCATTGTTTCTACCTAGATATGGTCCAATAAAAAGGGGTATATTAATAAGTGTTATTATCAGTTCTAATCCTGTCCTTTGCAGTTATTCACGTCTTTATTTAATCTGTAAACTCCCCTAGCTTATTAAATGTGACCTTCTTTTGCTTCACTTAAGTCAGTCTACACGCATATATAGAAAAAGCCTGTTTTTAACTCCTGTGGCATCAAAACAGGTTTTCTCTAAATCTTACTTAAAATCTTCATTTTAAAACACACATACACTGTAGAATGGTATGCCTGAAACCTATGTAATCCTTGCTAACAGATGTCACCCCAATAAGTCTAACAATAAAAATGAATTAAAAATAAATAAATAAATAAATAAAAATAAAATACATATACCTCCTTCCCCAAATTAACTGATCTACAACCATGAGGTTAATCTGCAAAAGAATATATGTCCTTTTGAGTAAATGTCTATATGCGGTGACCCTAATTCTTCCATCTCATTCTTAGTCTAGGAATACTTCATTTAGGATGCCATTAACAAGGTGGCATTAACAATAACTGAAACTAAGCTGAAATATATTCCTGTTACATAATAAAATTTTAGTATAGCAAGAAAGTAGTTACATCTGATTTTATGAATTGTAATTGTTTTGAGCTTTAAACTCAGCCTATACGTCTTAGAAAGATTGTTTGACTGGATCTCTCCCACATCTATCCCCTTAGAGTGAAATAACTGAAGTAGGCTAATGCAAAAACACTTCCAGGTACTTGTTACTGAGATTAAGTAGAACTAGCACGTGTGACCAAACATAGCATTTCTGCCATGATGTATTAACAAGAGAGAGCAGATGCAATATTCTGTCCTCACTATAAAGAAGAGCAGAGCTCTATCCAATCATGCCTAGTGGAAATGCCAAGCACCATTAAATAACGTTCTTATGTAAAAGATACTTCTCTCAGGATGTCCCTGTCTCAGTAATTCACTCCTTAGGGCGAACGTCTTTCTGTGCGTTACCTTGTAAGTCTGAATCATTCGCCTTGGGACTGCTTCTTGCTCGACGCTCAGTTTTCTTCACTCCGGGCCCGCCGCCGCTGCCGCCACCTCCCCCGCCGCTGCCGCCGCCACTGTGGCCCTTCCCGTAGCCATTGTACACAGTCGTGCAGTTGCTTTTGTAGATAGAAGAGGGAGGGCTGTTGAGGCGATTCTGGCGGTCAATCTGGCGGTCTTTCAGTTTTTTGTGTGGAGGCTTGCTGTACTGGTCTTCTCGGGTGATGTAGCTTGACATTCCATAGAGTGGTATGATTTCTAAAATGGATGATTATGACAAATACAAGTTGTGTACATTTTCAATAATAAATTATTAAATGAATGACCTGACTCATAAAGAAGTTTAAAATATTACTAAGTACGGTATATAAGAAAATGATGTACATGTTTACATGCTAAAATATTCACATTTGTTTCTAATCGATCAAGGCATAATTGATCATTAAAAAAACATATTGTGGGCTCAGAAATATGTTCTGGAACTCCACAAAGAGTTAATATTCTGGTTGAATTTATAAGTAAGTGATTTTGTCTTTCAAAAAGTTTTTTCAGTAGTTGCAATATCCAGAAAGTTAGAACAAAATGCCCTCTTAAATGTGTATTTAGAATCAAGATACTTAAAAGCACACTTACACTTGTAGATAGAATAGCATTGCTATTGGAAAGTATACTGCAACCAGAATATAAGGAGTTATTTGTGGCATCTAAAAAAGCCAACATTTGAACAAAACTTACTAAAATGTCGACATGAACAAATTTCCACTGGAAATAATCAAAGTTCACAGAATCAGGAAAAAATATTTTAGGAGAAATTGTAGGGGTAAACATAAGCTACCACTGAAAACTGGTATCCAACATAAGTAGTAGTCTCAAACTTCTGTGTTGGAGAGTAATCAGGAGTAAGGCAAACTGACTAAGAGAATGTCACCTGGGTTCATTATGCCTATTTTTAAGTGACTCAAAAGAAAATGGGAATCTGCAAAATAATCTTACGATCTTAGAGCGGAGAAATTATTTTAAATTTAAATTTTTAAATCAATTAAAAATTGTATTCAGACATTAATAAAAATTCAATGCATAACAGAGAAATTGGGTCCTTACATGTCTATAAGAAAAATGGGCCCCACATGCATAGGGTGACCATATAAACTACCATCCAAACCTGAACACTTCTGGACTGAATGGGGGGGACTCCTGATCATTTCTCTGGACAAAAGACCTCAAGCAGGACTGTCCTATCACACCAGAAATGTATGGACACAGTGTAGGGTATCTTAACAACTGATGCTTCTGTTGTTCAAAGGTAAAGCTACACCTCATTTTCTTTCTGCTCACATAACTTAAGGAAGATCTTTAAAAAGCAAACCTTCTCAAAATACCAATCAAATTCTACCCCTAAGTTACGATAGGCTATTTCACTTAAAATTCACATCACAAATATTTCTTTTGTTAATAAGAAAAAATTATAATGTGAGATGAACATACAGGGGGAAATATGTATGTGTAATTGTTAGGAGAAAGTGGTAAATTCTATGGTGTAATAGGCATTCATCATACAATTTATCTGAACCAACATAATGAGAATGATTAAAGTAAGAAAATTCTTCAATTCATATTCAGACTCAGAAGAAGTCACACTGCAAAGTCCTAAAGGTTAAAGTCTAATTTTTACCCTCACTTATATGGTTTCTTAGCATCCATTTTTCGTGAAAATGAAAAAACACAACGTTGTTATCTCTGAGACTCTTTTTCATTTCAAGGTGAGCATCTGCCTACCACCAGTGACAATGTGGCTGTACTAATGGCTAGTCTTAAAGTAATAACAGGCTTCAGGAGGACCACATCAACAGGGAGGGGGATTGTGAGTTCTGCCAAGATTACAACACAGAGCTTACTGAGACCTCAGTCTTTAATGGGACACAAAACTCTTTTTAATTTCCCTTCTATTGCTAGAGTATATGGATGTCTAAGAAACAATATGCTGCAGTTCTGCTTTATATGAGGCCACTCCCACATAAAACCATGTTAACAGGACCCAGAAACATATGACAGATCACTGCTTCTTTTTAAAAATAAATGGCTATCCCACTCCCTACTC
Source organism: Lyroderma lyra (assembly GCA_004026885.1). NCBI lineage: Eukaryota > Metazoa > Chordata > Mammalia > Chiroptera > Megadermatidae > Lyroderma > Lyroderma lyra. The sequence goes on along the minus strand of PVJL010000344.1, from coordinate 271,241 downwards.
TTTGTGGGGTAGGATAGTGGGAAGAATTTGGGGAAATATAAAGAAAAAAAAAGATCTGCAACGTACAAAGTAACTTCTGCAGGATACAAATCAGGAACAGGAGGTGAGGAATTTCCCACGAGCTTTATACATCAGACAGACCCTCTTCTACCATGCTTATTACAGAAGAAGCAAACAGCACTGAGGCCCTCTGAAGCTACAAGTACTGTAACCAGTTTCAACAGCTGCCAGTGCCAGAAACAGCCTACTTACCTTGCTCCCCGTATAATGTAGGGGGAAGATGATGCTGAGGGAAAAACTGAGGCGGCATATCTCCAGGTCCAGTAACAGGTGGATAGTAAGCCGTGTGTGAGTTATGAATAAAATGTGGGTGGTGAGTCAAGTAGGGGGGTAGGTGATGAGTTGGAGACATGGCTGAGGGGTAGCTTGGGGGGTAACACTCAGGAGACTGGGGTGTGACTACCACACGGCGGACTCCAGTATTATCTTCAATCACCTAAAGAAAACAGCAAAAAAGGAGATGCAGTGGGTATTATTGGCCAGTTATCTTATGACTATACACAGTATTTAATTACTTTTCCGTTAAATTTAATTTTCTCTCCTCCATAGGAAAAAAAAAAGTTAGTACATGTTGAATTCTTGTTCTCTAATTCAACCAGTTAAATGAGTTTTAGAAGTAATAACATTTAGCCATTAAAATTTATGAAATTTTCATCAACCACCTAATTCTGGTAACACAAAACTTTTTGGAGGTATCAAGAGTTTGATAATGAACTTCATCTCAGAAGATTTTCACAGATGAAGCCTTCTTCCAAGACTTCAAAAGCACTTGTAAGAAGACTTCTGAAGACTTCATCCAAGACACGTGAATCTAGTGTGTGCTTAAGGTGATTTCAGGAATGACTGTGAATATAAGTTTCAGTTTAGTGGTTTTCTAGACAGAAGAGACTTTCTGAGGCACCTACATGCACTTCGCAGGGTTGGGCTTCCAGATCTGCCCGGTAACACTTGACCTTATTTCTATTTTAGCATGCACAGTTCCACAATCACAAAAACTTTAGAGATATTAACTTCAGAAGCCATAAAAGTACCAAAATTACATGTAACCTGAAATCAAAGACGTAAGTAAAATGAGGGAATTCCAACCAATGAAAAACTTGAGCAATCCCAAATCAAGATGGGCACCTTTGCTCCCATCCTGATGAGGTAAAAAGTGGTATGAGGGGAGAAACTGTGATACCAGACCTGATATGGGCAGAGCAAGTGCCAATAAACATTCTATCCATACTTTCTTCAAATGTCTTTTAATTCACCCAAGGAAAATAATTAACTAAAGCAGTACAGCATCAATATTTATTGCCTCTGTGGCCAACTTCATGCTACCTGCTCTAAGAGCAAACAACTTTTGCTGAGACACGAAGTAAGAAATAAGGAATATAACAGATACAATAATCTAAAGGGAAGGCTGTGGGGTACAGAGAAGAAAAGCAAGGGATGGCAGATCAGGAGGGCTTCAGAGACCTCAAAGAACTGACAGGGCTGGGATAGATGAAACAATGGCCTCTGGATCAGGACCCTGCAAGGAAGGGAACAACAAGGGCATAAGAGTAAACTTGGAAGCCACATCAGGCTGCCAAAGAGACCAGCTAATCAAGTATTTAAGACCATCAGGCACATACAAGGTAAAAGTTTTGTTTTTAACAAAACAAAACAACACTAAAAATTAAACTTGGATATTGAAATGCATTTCTCATTACACCTCAGGAGGCTGATTATAGGCCAAAATAAAATGACTTAATGCTATTTAAAACATTCTTAATGGTACCTTAAAAAAAAATGTGTATTAAGCTTTGTTTTTTAAAATCTTGCTTGATACAAAATGGCAAGTTTATCAATGTTACTCTGTACTTTAGTATACAAGATACGCTTAGTTTGAATTAAAAGCCATTAATGTTTAAATTAGGAAAAAAAAGGCTTTATGTTTATTAATGAATCAATTAACGTAACAGTATCAGAATTAACTACTATGTTAATGATCATTAATAAAACAATATTACCTTGGGAAAATTAAATTCTGAGTCATATTCCCTACTAAAGCTCAAAATATAGCTTTTTATGTATTCTTTAATAAATGTAACCTCCTGACCTTGGCAAGCTAATCACATTAACCTCATTTATAAATGCATGGCTGTCAATATACAGGTCCATGTGAGCTGGCACCAAACCATACTAGAAATTCTAACGACTGTGCTAATAATAATCATCAAAGCATCTTCTTTGCTGTCTAAAATGCAGAACATAAAATTATTTGGTAGCACAATTTCTACAATTTTAGTATAAATATAGATTTTCTTATATAAACATGCATCATTCTACAGTGTCTTCTATACCCCAACTCTGCCCCTGGCTAGTAAGAAAAAAGTAAGACATACCTCACATAGTCCTCCTTCATTCAGTCCTGTGCTAGGTACTGGGAGATTCACAGAAGCAAAATAATTGTTTTCCAGAAACTTAAAACCTTCATTATTTCAAGTCAACCAGCTACTCAAACTTGACCAATGTAGTAAAATAAAAACAGGGCTCTCACTAAACATGAAGAACAACTCTTCAGGCTTACAAACAATGGTAGTTATAGTGAAAAGAAATTATTTTCATCATTTTATCATATAATTTCTGGCTTACTGAAACAAAGCACTTTTGTAAAACATTGGGCAAAAAGCACTAACAAAATAAGAAAGCTCGTCAAGGAAAAGAAACAGCAAAGAAAAAGAGCTGAATGAATCATTCACTACCTTTATCCCACTACATTTTGTAAGAATAAGTATTTCCACCACTTAAAAAAATTAATAAATTTAAAGTATAAATTACTCTTCACACAAAAAAAGGTTTCCAGTTAGAAAACTAAGTAGCTTTTTGAAACTACATATATAGTTCAACAGCCCCATTTTTAATGATCTCAAATTATTTTTTGGTGTTTATAAAAGACATCTATAATAGAACGCTTTAAGAAACCTGCATCCTCACCAATGAAGGCTTGTTTTATTACGAAAAATATTTTAAGAAATGAAATATTAATTCTAAAATAACCAAAAACAAAAAAATAAAAATAGGTGCCAAGTATTTTGTTTATTGCTTTGCCGTAACAGAAATTACAACATATTTAATCATCAAATTCAGTCTGATCTATGTCTAAGGAAATTATGCCTATATTCCCCAAAGAATAAGTCTGAGGAACAATAACAGTGCACAAAACAATAAGCAACTCAGGAAATGGTGGCAATAACATTCTTTTGTTTAAAAAAAAAATATGGTTCATAAAGAACTATATTACTGCAGCAGAAGAATTTAGAAATCAGAAAGAATTCAATCCAAAAATTCTCAGACAAGAAAATATGCCTTCAATCTTCACAAATAACCATGGAAAAGACATATTCATTTCCTTTCGGGGTAAATGAAATCGTGACAATGTCCAGAGGCAGACAAACTGCCTGTATTCAATTCAACAATTATTTTCTGACGCATACTATGAGCTAAGCACTGGATAATCAAAGGGGAGAGGAAAAAAAAAAAGGTGCTAAACAGTAAGATTTACCTATGTAACCTAAGAACAATATAAAGGGGAAACTTAGACTAACTCCTAGTAAGTATGGCTCAGACATCAGAAGCAAGTATTGTTTTTCTATATTTTGTTCCCCTAGCTCTGTGACTCAACAGAATCGTCACTCACATACATTCTCCAGAGCACAAACCCTTGGAAAAGATCATTGTGCTAGAGGTTGCCACCTGTTATGAGCTGGATTATGTTCCCTTATCTCCAACTAACTTATAAACGGAAGTTCTAGTGCTCACTTCAGCAGCACATATACTGAAGTTCTAACCCTCAGTATTTGGAGATAGGACCTTTAAAGTTATGTAATTATGGTAAAAATGAGGTCATGTAGGCGGACTGTAATCCAATATGACTGGCATCCTTATAAAAGGAGGAAATTAGGACACAGACACACAGAAAGAAGACTATGTGAAGACACCAAAGGAAGATTATTATCTGCAAGTCAAGGAGAGAGGCCTTAGAAGAAACCAAACTTGTGGTGTCCAGAATTGTGAGGAAATAATTTCTCCTGTTTAAGCCACCAAGCCTGTGGGCACTTTGTTATGGTAGCAGCCCCAGCAAACTAATACACCACCAACCAAAGCCTTCAGAGGTTCCTCTAGCTTAAGTTCTACCAGCCTTGTCTGCTTAAAAAACAACAAAACAACAACAACACCCTCCATAAAAGGGAATGCATTTACCCTCCGTGGGCAAACACCCAAACACCTTCCTCAGGCTAAAGAAGAAGGTCAGCTTGATGGAAACTAGTTTGATTCTTTATCCTGTCTTTTTAATCAGCTTGTAAGTATTTACTGAGAAACTTCTTTGAGTCTAGTACTCTTGTTATCCTGTGACCTGGACACAAGGATGAAAGGCTAGAGAATAAAGCACAAAGGGTTAAACAGGAAGAATGTGTCTCATAAGTACAATCAAGAGAACTATTAAAATAAAACGAAGTAAAGTGGAAGCAACAGCAAGAAGCAGCAGCACGGGAAGACACATGAGAAGGAAACGGGGAGCCAGGGCCTGTGGTCTGCCAGCCGCTGAACCTAGGTTATCTCATGTAATGTCCTTGACTACTGGAGAATTAGATACTCCTGTCCCTGCTGTACAGGATGGAAACCAAGGCACAGAATGGTAAAAATGTACAACTAGTTCAGTTGCAGGGCCATTTTCATTCTGGTCTGTACTCCAAAGTTTTCATTACGCAGAGAACTATACACAAGTTAGATATGCTGAGAAATACACACGTAAACAATGAACTGTCAGAGACAGGATAGATGGGTTATCAAGAGATGTAAAAGGATTGAAGATACAACCAGCATCTACTGAGTACCTGCTGCTTTGCTTTAATACCCTCTACTGAAATACAACAACACATGTTAAGGTCCTGGAACAGTAAATGATACATAACAGAAAAAAACTACCGAGCAGTTACTATTATTAATATCATCATCTCATTAAATCCCCCAACAATCCTGTGAGGCATATACAGTTATCCTCATTTTGGAGATTAAGAGGTTTAGGGAAGTGAAACCCAACGTCAGAAACCTTTGGGGAAATAAAGCAGACAATTGAGTCCAAGAATTAAACAAAATGCATCTCTTAAAAAGACACAGTTTGAGTGTCTTTTCTTGTAGATGACAGAGAAGGAAACTAGTTCCCCTTACTGAACTGAACTGAAATGCCTCACAGGAATTCTAATAAACTCTTCAGTTTCTAAAACTCTGTCCCTCTACTTCTGGGCTGTAAGTGACAAGAATTAAAATAAGCACTTAAAAGGCAACAGGCAAAAGAAAAAATTTAAAGGCTGCCCCCGATGGCCAGGGATGAGCCAGGAAGTGGGCACGTGGACACACATGAACCTGCAGGCAGGCAGGCATGGCCGAGGCCTGGCAGCCAGTGTGCTGTGGTGGCAAAGAACACAGAGTGAGCTGCCTACACACTGAAAACTGGGACTAAGTGAGTGCGGAAGCCAGGCTCAAACTCAATTCCTAATTGTTGCCAATATACTTGAAGGGGGCTCCAAGGCATTCTAGGAAGGGAAGAAATCTCCGCTAAAACTGAGCATGCAGGCAGGAACAGGCAGGAGAAAAGGCCGGCCAATGGCAAAAAGGCTACACGGTCAGAGGGATGGGCAGACAGAGTCCAGGCTTCTCGGGGCCAGACTGGGGCTCGCCCGCCACCAGCACCCGTGTCCTGTGGTGTGGATTACTGATCTGTCTCTCCCACCCAACTGCAAGGCCTCAAGGTGATCTGGGAACACAGCAGGATTTCAGGAAGTGCTGACTAAGTGAACAAATGATGAAAAAGCAAACCAAAAAGCAAACAAACAAAAAAGTTTGTCTGTTTTTATGTGATGTCTACCAAGAATTATTAGCACATTCATTATCAAATTCCCCCTCATAACTCAGGGAAATAGCTAACATTCTACTCATGAATTTAAGAAATCTAAACCCAGTTAGCTGCAGACCTGTCATGCCTGACCCTCCTATTGTAACTATTTAAAATATCAAATATTATTTAATGCCATTAAAATTATTTTAATATTTCACATGAAAGACACTGAAAAATCAGACATTTCCTATGTAAGTTATACTTCAATCTCAACTGCAGCTGAGCAATTTTATTGTTTCATCAACAACCAAGAGTACAGAAGCATTAGCTCTTACGTTTCCTTTTTGTACTAACTCCTCACTCTGCATTTTCTAATACAGTGAACAATATCAAAGAAGAAAAGCAGGTTTGTTCTTCATGGAGTGCACAGATCTGAAACACACAGGATATACTTTCCTGGCCCATGTCCTTTTTGCTACTGTGGATGAAACTCCCACCACCATCAGCCAGGTACCATTAGAAGAAAGTGAAAGCTGGAATAAAGGAACATTCAAAGAGCAACCAAAGAGTTATAGAAGCAAGTGGTCAATCTATTTTACAGACAAAGTTTATTGACTTAAAATGGTGGCAGAACTGAATGTAGTTTCCAAATCTCCTGACTTAATTTTCATTCTCTTCAAATGTAATGATTACATCTGTGGTTGAAAACACCCAACATACTTCTCAATCTCGTTTTTCTTCACATCTGTAATGGCTAACTAATGATACAGTATTTGCTCTTTCCAATGTTTCATTACCATTAATGTCCGGAGACAATAAACCCTCTAAGTTTAAGACAGCTCCTTCTGCCATGCAGCATGATATTTCTGCAGCCAAATGGAAAAATACATTACTGGTGATATTTCTAGGTTTCTCAAAGCCCTTTATATGACATCAGAGGCTTCTCCTGTATAGTAGTTATAGCTTCTTCATCATCATCATCATAGCTCCAGAATTTAAGGAAAAAGTTCCTTGAAAATTCCAATTGCTTTTCTCAAACCGTAGTTGCCAATGGTTAAATAAACAACCAATTCATCAGCTGTACAAGTAGTTAAGTCTAAAGTTTTAAATAAGGTAATTCATGAGTTAATAAAAAAATTCCCCAAATATTTTACCTACACATTCATTTACGAGGGCTGTCCAGAAAGTATCCAGTCATGTACTATGACTGACAATGGCTAGATTTTTTCCAGACAGCCCCTGTACAGCTAGAAGTCCTAAATGTTTTATGGGTGCTTAATTTTTAACCCACCTGTCAATTTGAGGCAATGGCTAAGGTGCAGACAGGTAATCAATCCAAGCAAGAGTGCTATTTAGGGGATCACAAGCTGAAAATACTGATATGACACTTGTCTTCCGGACTTCTGGGCATGAATCTTACAGACAGGCTAGTTCGTGAGGTGACCAGTAATAGGAGCTATCCCCATAAATGGCAGTCCCCGCTCTATGGCTTTAAAGATATGTGCCAACATTTTTATATACACAGATACAAGCCAAGCTACTCAAACTTATATAAATCTATAATGTGGGGAAAAGAGCACAATGAGGGCATATATAAATGGAATCAACTTTTAGTACTTTACTAGACACACCTGGATCTTTCTGGGTGACTATTCAACGACATAATTAAAACTGCTGAGAGTTGGAGAGAAGGATGGAAACAAGTATATCCTCTGTGGTGTCCCTTTAATCCAACTACTTTAGGTAAAGCATGAAAGACCTTCCAGATTAAGAAGGAACCCAGCAAGGTTAAGAGACACACCTTACAAACTGCAGAATCTAGGTTAGGTCCTCATCTGCCCCCAGCTTGGTCTTATTACACCTCAGCCACCCCTGCTTGAGGACCCCATGGGAAGACAGAATTAAGCTTTTCAAGAGACTGCTGAGAGCCAAGTGGTCTCTTCTAAGCAGAAATTCAGCAATGGGCACTGATGCTGAAGGCAAATGGCAAAGTGACTAATGTGGAACAACAATTAAAGGCGGCAATAATAACTCTTATAATTTGTACATCACTTAATAGTTTATAAAATGCTTGGTACAGAACTTAACTTGCATAATACTCGTAAGATTCTCTAACACAGGCAACATCATAGTTCTCATTTCTAGGTGAAGAATTTTAGGAACAATTAAGTAACTTAACTTAAGGACACCTAAGTAGGTGACAAGATTCATACCCAAATGCTGTGCCTTTCCTATCACATTGTACCATGTATCAACAACCTAAACATCAAAAAGAACCACGTTTGAAGGTCAAAATTCAAATCTAATCCTCCCCAATATCTGTGTGGCACATAAGAACACCAGTCAAATAAGAAGTTACATCCATGGAGTTTTGAACAATAAAATGGGTCTAACAATTATTCTAGACTAAGAAGAAATGCTGTTTCAAGGAGTAGAATATTTGTTAGAAGAAAAACAGTGAGTAGAGATCAGATGCTTTCATTTGTGCCAAACTGAGATGCCTTTAAGACACAAAGCCATCAATAGGAGGAACCTGTTGATAGTAACTGTTCTGCTACACCAGGACCTCACCACTGACCAGCAGAGAGATGGCCAATCACAAAGATGATTTCAGTTCAGCTTCTTAAGCACACTCACATCCGTGGAAACAGAGGCAGACTGCTTTAGATGGTAACTATGAATTTTATATTTTACATTTTAAAATGCTTGACCAGTCTGCTAATGGGTTCCACAGCATACGAAAGGATTAAGAATCCAAGCTGATGACACTCAGATCATATTATCACAGAGCAAAATATAAGTGCAAGTTTGTAAGCCAAAGAGTATGAAAAATATAAAGTTTTGAAGGTAACAGGTTGGGCAAAGGTGGTTTTCCAAGAAAAGTTGTTACATATGACAAATACGTTAATAATTTACAAAGACAGGCAATACTAACTGTGCAGTAAAATAAAATATAATGTGCATAATTTAATCCTTATTAATGATTCAGAAGTCATTTCTAGATGTGACACTGTCTCAATATTATTATTATGAAAATCAACTACCATTTTTCCACAGAAGTGAAGGCTAGCATTCTAGCCAATATGATGCCAAATACCAACAGAGTTGCCACACTGTTTTGGTAATGATTACTTATGGAAACTTACTTATATTCTTGCTTGGTCTCCTTTTAAAGGAACAGTATGAGAGGTAGAGGAGAATCACCTTATTTTAGATTAGAAAAGAATCTTTCCTTTCCCTTCCTCTCCTCCACAAGATAACAATGACTCCAGCCTGCTAGCTAGTCAGCCACATTTTGATAAGTGTCAATAATGTGCTGGGCACCTTTCAAGGAACTGGAGATTCAGTGATGAACAGGACACATAGGGTCCCTGAAATCGTGGAGCTTAAGTGCTAAAAGTGAGGAAGACCAGCAATGATCAAGTAAACCAAGCAGTGAAACACCCAAGCAAATAACTTAAAAATGTTCCTAAAAATCACACAGGGAGTTGGACACAGAGCCTACCTGGGCTCATGTTTTCCTCCTGCTAATCTTGTGTTCTCTTATATCACAATGCCAGGATCTCAGGAACAAAGAAATCAAGAGAAAATGCAGAACAGGGCGACAGAAGGCTCAGAAAGAGGAAACTTGCACAATGTTTTGAGGGGAGGATACGTCCTTGGTACATTTCTCTAATTTAGCAATGCCAACCCTGTCTGTAATCATTCCTCAGATGAAATAAATTACAAAACGAAAAATAAAGTTGCTGCAAATCAGCTGATAATGGAAACTAAAACAGAATAGACACATAAGTCCTCTGCTCTCTCCACAGAACCTTCCAACTTCCATGCACACACTCTTCATTGTAGAACGCTTTCTGAACTGCCTGCAGAAAAATCAATCCCTCCAGAGGACTTAGAAGTCTTGAAAGGGATTCCAATTCTCTTTATTCATGGCTGCCAAATGGGTCTGAGCTCAGTCTGTCAGGACACAGGGAAATCCCCCATGCTACCTTCTGTTCATCATTTTCAAAATGTTGAAGGTGAAACACAGCACTGGTTTAAACCCAGATTGTAATTACCACAGCTAAGCAGCTGAGGCTTATGTTTATAGCTCAGGGGGCTTGGCTAAGCAAAGTACAGGCATTGCATGGGTCCCACCAAACAGGCCCCATTATTTCTTCCCAGAAGCTCTGATTTCTGGCCAATTCTTTAAACACTCCACATTGGAGAATGACCAACCATACCAAAATTTAAATACATTTCTAAATAGACTTCTTGTCTCCTTGGTCAACAGGTATTTGTTTACCCATTAACTAATACCCAAAACAATGAAATGAGGTAAAGTGTGTAATTCCGCTATAACAACAAAAACACTTATTTTGACTATTTTTAGGTTACACCAATTAATCTGAAAAAGAAGAGTAGTTTCCCAAGTGATAAAACACTAACTTAGATGTTTCGCTTTTTCTTTTCATTTGCTTTTTTAATCTTTAGGTCTACATAAAGTTTTTTCCCTATAACATTTGAAAAATGTTTCATAAATTACTATGAAAGCATGGAAAATAAAACCCAGGGTATCTGCTTAAGAAATTTATAGATACAAGCTGTTCAGAAAGTTGATGGGGTTAAAAACTGAGAAGAACCATGGCCAGTATACAATGAAAGGAAAACTTTGCTTCATACTATGGGATCTCAATTATGTATTTAGAAAGGCACACTGCCAAACTTCCACTGAAAATATTCTAGTCTTCTTCATTATAACAGCACCACATACTGAGTGCCCACTGCAGACTACACACCTCACATAACAGTTCTTCGAATTCTTACTTCTACCAGATCAGGTAGGTGTCGCATATGAGGTATGCGGACATTTGTAAAAGTAACGTGGGAAGTAGCCATGGTGAAATTTGAAGGCAGGCCTCTCCAAGGAATGTCCCTGTTAGTCCCAATTTTTTGTAGTGCTCCCCGTTTTCTCCCACAGCCTCAACCCTAATCATACTCACAAATGTTTTTACATTACGGAAATGATGAGTGTGACAAGACTAAAATTCCCTCTAACCTAAATTCACTTTCAAATCATTCAAAGAAAACTTAGCCTGTATTTTTTCGTAAGTTGAAAAGGTCAAGTTGTTTTTTTCTCAAACCTTTCTCAGCCTTGCACAAAAAAGTGAAGCACAAACCACAAACACACTACAACACACAAAAGCCTACTGTATTATCAGAGACTACTGAGTTGAAATGACAAGATTCCACTGTTTTCCAAAGTCCACACTATCTTTAAGGTCCACGGGTTGAGTCTTTCTCAACCTGAGAAAACAAAGATTGTTATGTTACCTGCACCTCAGAGCAGACTACAGCTGACTCTCCAACTCCAGGTGTCTGTCTTACTATAAGATTATCTCTGCTCACTTCTGACATTTGTATTTTGTCAAATTCATTTGAGCAGTTTTACCAATTTATCTTTAAAGCACTTTCAGCTACTTCACTATGTAATGAATCTGCTATAATCAAGAATTTCTCCATTGACTCAAGTTTAGAGAGCTACTAATGTAACATTTCTTATCATTCACTTGCCTCCCTCTGCAATTTTCTTACAATAACGAACCATCGCATACATGAAAAGCAAGCAGGCACATCACACATACACACTCACATTGTCAGAAAGCAATGAAACACAAAGCAAATCCATCCATCAAGGCAGGTCCTGCTACTGACATGATGGTGGCAAAGAGGTCAGTAAAACCAGAAATGTCTGGGCTGCAATTCTGTTTCTACTCTGAGCCTCAGCTTTATTATATGTAAAGAGAGGAAGGTGAAAACTAGAGACAAAAATAAAGCATTTAGCACAGTGCACACAAGACTATTACCACCATCACCACCTGCACCAAGATAGGCTAGGCCATTTTCCCAGCTGTCCCATTGTTTGCTGACCAATTATTAGGACTAGCACTAATTATTAGGGCTAATTATTCCCCTCTCCCCCTCTTTTGTAACAGCTTTACTTACATACCAGAAACCATTGGCACACCATAAAATCCATCCTTTTAAAGCGTCCAATTCAGTGATTTTTAGTACATTCACAGAGTTGAGTGATCTTCATCATTATTTAATTCCAGAACATTTGTCATCACTCCAGAAGAACTACCATACTCAACTGGTAGCTCACCAATAGTCTCCATACTCCCCAATACTCTCTCCTCAGCTCCTGGTAACAACTAATGTATTTTCAGTTTCTATGGAATGACCTATCCTGGACATTTCAATTAAGTGGGATCATACAGTGTGAGGCCTTTGTGCCTGTTGGCTTCTTTCACTTAGCATAACAGTTTCAAGGTGCATCCATGCTTTACGCTATATCAGTACTTCATTTCTTCTATCACTAAATAATATTTCATTGTATGGATATATCACATCATGTTTATCCATTCATAAACTGATGGACGTTTGGGTGGTTTTGGTGGGGGAAAGATACAGAACCAGCTCATTCACGGACAGATTAGTAGTGGGCATTTCTCATATGTCCAAGAGGATTATGATGATGTTGATGATGATGTTGATGATGATGTTGTTGTTGTTGTTGTTGTTTTAGTTCTGTGATTCTTTCTTTTCGCAACTACATGAGTACAAAGTATTTTGCTCCTTAAATCTCTTGGTGATGACAAGTCTCCTACGAGATTTTATATTTGGGTCTATCCTGCTGATTTTTTTGAAGTGTGTATATAGTCAGTCTTAAAGAAGATGTTGTACACATATCCAATCAGGTTTTTAATTTTCTTCATATTAATAATTTGTTTTACTCAGATACTTCACTGTCAAATATTATAATGCTACCAATGAGGGTCATTTAACTCTAAGCCCACCTTCTGATCAGGGAGCCCAATCTAAACAGAATTAAATATGTCTTAAAGATTGCCTCTTTTTCAATTCAGGATCAGAAATAAACCATGGTCTAAAATTGTGTATTTTTCCTAGGACTCCCAATAAATGTTTTTGCAGTTAGTACAATCACAGCAACACCACTGACAAGAGCAAGTATATTGCAGCTGCTCTCCATGAAATGGTCAACTTTTAACTGGTATTCCTGAAGTGGACCTTTAGCACAAAAAAGGGTGTCATTTCTGCCATCACAATGGTGAGAACTGTACTCTGTTCAACGGAATGAAATGCTTCCTCAAAACAAATGACAGGACAGTGGAATTATGCATTCCCCATTCTTTTCTGTTAATTGACTGGCAACGTGAATGTGATCCATCATCACACATCCTGGCGGGAAGGCCTGCTCTGCACCTTTTTCTCTCTCCAGTGATTCTCATTTACAAAGAACTGTGTAAAACAAGTCATCTGTTTGCAACAGGGTGAAGACTGGCCAACATTCTGGCTACACAAAAGGAAACAAAACAAAAAAAGATGCCAAATTTGGCTCACATAAAAGGATGGGGGAAAAATGAAATTATAGTGGCTGCACTATGGTCTTTTAGACAGTGAAGAAATGGTTAAGTTTTTACATCAGAGAAGATAGAAACTTCTTTAATTCCTGCCTGCACTTCAGCAATTATCCTGTGTAGCTGCCAGGTTTTTCACCCTAGCAAAATCATTTTTAAAAATTACAGATTTTTAAATCACCGTTAAATCAGACACAGACACGTAAAATATAAAAAGAAAAAAGTATCTGGAAGAATGTAATCCAAAAAATGTTAATGCGATCATTACCTTCTGTAGATAGTAAAATTATAAATATTACTTGTCTTTACTGATTTTTTTCCAACGAGTGTAGGATGTTCTTAAAATGAGGGAAAAAAGAACAAAAGAGGCAAAGAGAGGGAGAAAAACAGCTGGTTAGGTATTTGGAAAGGAAGATGTGCAGAGAGGCACTCAACTGAGCTGAGCCCAGGATGAAAACTAAAGTATTAATATGTACAGACATCCACGTTCCAGGCATCCTGAACATTGTAAGCATTATCCAGGTTTAGGAGAATAGTTTTATCTTTTAACATTTTTTATCCTTCCAACATACCTCTAGTATTGCTATTACTTTTTTTTAAACTGCTATTGCTAGTTTACAGAAAGAAAATCAAATTTTGGAGAAATTTAAGTACAAACTGCTACATTCTCACAACATATTCAGTAATTCACCAAGCCGGGGACATGCCACATTATGGAGAAATGGGACTCCCATAACAAAGGGCGGGCCCTATTTATGTTAACAATGTCTCCTTTAATATTTTAACTAATTAAGTTTCCATCCCCCCCACCCCCACCCCCAGCCAACTGTGGTCCAGATGGAAGGAAATCTCAAAGGAAGTAGAGTGTATGAAGGAATCACAATCAAATGGTCAAGTGTGAAACCCCACCTTAGCCAAGGGCAGCCTAGAAGCCCTGCTGTGTTGCCCTCTAACTCTCTGTTACATTAAGTGGCAAGACTCAGGGAGGGCCATGTGGTGTCACAAAAATGATGATAACTCCAGCATTATCTTAACTAAATTCTGGAATAAGTTTTGAAGCTTAACATATATTCTCTGGGGACAATGACAGTGCACATGGTGAGTGGAGAAGTCCATCAAACGGCTTACCTGTGAGATATAACCTGGAGGCACATGGATGGGAGGAATGGATCCATTGGGTGACATCATGGGAACTTCAGCGGGTCCTAAAAGAAGCAAGAGTAAGATATTAACAGTTGAAGAAATATATATAATGCAACAGAATCACTGGTATTTTTGAAATATTATCAAAACTAAAGAGAACAAATCTGACCATTTTCAATAATGTGCATGGTCCCTTAGACATGAAATCATGAATGAAAAGAAATTCTCCAGCTGTGTAAGTCAAGGGGGATAAAGAAAAAACTATGAGCATCTTTATAAATATTTAATGATTCCCAAAGCCTCAAGTTCCATAAAGCAAGGCTGGTTAGTTAAGAGCAGTCTAACAAAGTGGGGCAAAACGATAGGGTTTGGTTTTTTTTGTTTGTTTGTTTGTTTTTTTTGCCTTTAAAAGAATGAATTATTAATAACTGGTTAAACAAATCAATTTTAAGTGCATTGATTTCCTCTGGTTTAAAAAGTTCCAATGGAACTGGGTTTATAATTTTCATTTTAAATTACTGTTTTCAGTAAGTTAGTAGAAGACATGATTAATTTTGAAATTAAAAAAAAAAATACTTCAAACTGATTGAATTTGATATGCCTCTTAGGATGTAAGGCAGGGAGTAAAATAGATCCTATTCTAAAACTAGGCTCTATGAGGAATACTCATGCCAAATTTAGGTGAGGTTGTTTCAAAGCAAAACATTCAGTTAACAAGAGGTTGGTTTCAAATTCATCGAATGTTAATCATATGTCTTAAGCAAAAACAATGAACAGCAAGGCAAGACTCAGTTACCTAAGACATAGTTTGAGTTAATATTTAATTACAAAGAACTGATTTATCATAACATTAAAATCAACTTCTGACGCCCTTCCAAAGATTCTGTGACTAAACGGTCGCCCTAGAAGTGTAAGAACCTCACCGACACTGTTTTTCACTTTAGTAGCTGGCTCCCCTATTTAGCAAACCACCTCCCAAATGTCAATCCAAAACTGTGTTCCTAAGTCTGAGATGCGACTTCCTGGCTCCAAGTGCCTTGTGTTGTTTATTTGCTCTCTCCTAATGAGTGTTGTGCTGCCGGCAATGAAAAATGCTGGGCTGTAACAAAAACCAAGAAAAATACAACACGTTTCTTGGCAAGAGAAGACAGATCCTGCTACCCAATGCTGTATTTACATGTAAGCATAATGCACCTTTCACCTCACAGTACAATCCAGTATTATAAGGACTTGACGGGAGAGGACCAGAGTGGGGTATGGAGAGCCCAGGATGCTTGGCTACCCATTAAAAGATCTACAAGTATAGGGGGTAAAGAAAACAGAGCAGGGAAGAAAAGATGCTAATATTCACGTAACAAACCATATGACCAGAGTTTACACTGCAACTTCATGGACAATATACCAAAGCACTATCTGATGATCTCTAAACACATACGAAACCACAGTAGTCTCTCACAGGCTAACATACTGGTGATTATTTTAAGCAAAATAAGAATGGATAACAGCACAAGCCCATTCCATTTTTAAGTATGATTTAAAGTAATATATCCACCAATCACTAAAGACACTTTCCAAATCTGTCTTCTAAATCCATCTTTCTCATCAGTTTCAGTATTTTTGCCAAAACCAGCAAGACATTTAGGTATTTACTAAATATTTTTATTTGAATTGCCTCACTTAAAAATCATAGACTACTATTCCAGCCTTAGCCTGAGAATTATAGGGAAATCCATGGGTCTTCTGCCTGGTTTCATTCCCAGCTCACAAGGCACACTGGTTTTGTGATTTGGGACAATTTACTTAGGCTTTCTGAGGCTCATTTCTCAACAGTTATAAATGAGAATAACAATTCCTACTTCATAGGGTTGTGTTTAAAGATTAAATTCAATAATACATGCAAAAGCTCTTAAAATTACTGCATAGTACAATAATCACTCATTAAAATGTTAGCAACCTTTACGATGTTTTTAATTTTTTTACTTATAGCTTGTTTTTTGTTCACATTTTAAGTACTGATTTAAGTCTTTGTAACACAATAAATCAACAAGTATAAAGTTAACTTTGTAAAATACTGCCTTAAAAGGCAAACCTACCTCATCCGATAAGTATCAAATACTTCAGATGTGAAGAGAATGCTATCACCTCAGTAAAGTATTGCTTTTTAAACACCAAAATGGTCACCAGACAAAGTCTCTTAACCCTAGGCATGACCCTGAAAACTGTTAAAGTCATCTGTATAAAAACCCTTGAAGAATGTGGAACAAGTAAGTGATTTACGGCCAGAAAATGTTTTCTTCCCAGCCTTGATTTCAAAAGTAGCCAAATGACTTTAACATGCTTGTCCCCCCCCACCCCCACCCCACCTCTTGTCACTGTCATCAAAACCCTTACAAAGGACATTGTGAAATATACAGTAATGGCTTCTGAAACTCAACTGTGCCTTGGAATCTTAAGGTTCCTCTCCTTTCTGAAATAAACCACAGGCATTCAGGAGTTTAAAAGCCAGCACCCTCCCACCCCCCCCACCCAAAAAATCAATTCACAACAGTGTTATGAGAATAGTGTCTCTCTAAACACCTCCCCATCAGTGAGTTTACTGCCTCTACACAACTAACTGAGAACCTCCTAATATAGTTATAACCCTTACCTAATTAAATACAAACTTCTCTCCCTAAACTTCTGGGGCTACTAGGTTCCTTTTGATTCTTTAATCAATACCCTCACAACACACAAGACAAAAGATATAGCCCTTAGAATATGGTAAAAAGTGGCTCTCCCCTTCTTTAAATCACTAATGGCCGGGTGGGGTCAGACAATGTTCTCAAACCAACCAACTTCCTCTCTGACTATATTGGGAAATCAATGTACTATTAAATGTTGTGAAAATAAATTTTTAAATCTCTTAAGGTATCTGGAACCTCCTTTAATTAAACACTCTTGCTACATACAGGTAGGTCTGTCTATATATATATATATATATATATATATATATATATATATATACACACACACACACACACACACACACACACACACACATAGCTTAAAAATTCGAAAACAAAAGTAAACATATATACACTTCCAAAATACTGTGAGACTTTTTGGTTTTTGTGAAGCTAATTAAGCAGTTCAGCTACAAACCACATGAACTCTCCCACAGACAGATGAAAAATGTAAATACATGCACAGTTTCTAGAACTGGAACTAAAATGTTTGCTAAGATCCAAATAACTCCATAAAAAAAGTTACCTTGGGAATTTTGATCAACTTCAGGTTTTAGGCTGTGACTTCAACAGTTTAGAATTCCTTTTTTTTTTTTTCCACTGAACAAGATGTGAGACACAAACAGAACTAGGATTGGTTTATAGTTATTAAAAAATTAAATTGTAATAAATACATGGTGTATCATCTTAAGAGTCCGTTAGCATTTGTTAATGAATTGATTTTTCATTTACTTATAGCAAACTTTCAACAAGGAAGGTTAGAGAGTAGTTTAATTATTTAATCAACAGTAATTTCTACAATGATCCTATGACTTTATTCCCACATCAATGAGACTGAATGAAGGCAAGCCCAGCAAATGGTATTTTTAGGACCACACATGCTCATGAAGAGTGTCTGAGCCCTGCAATACTGTGAGGCCATTCTGCTTCACTCTGTGCTTCTACCCTGGGATCCTTTAAATTTTATACATCTAGATAGCCCTTGCTCTGATGCTATATATTCAGAATGTTCACTCATTCTGGGAGCAGAGAGTGACTCGAAGTGAATGTATACATGAGGTTTAGAAATCTGAAAAGAGGTGGAAAATGAGAATCCAGGGTGCAAATCATTTAAACCAGCCTGAGAAATATATCAGCTATAAATAATTAATTATACCACAATTTCAGACATGTGTTAAATGGTCTTTTTATAAGCTAAATGTTTGCCAACAGGTAAACAAGTAGTCAATAAACAGAATTTTATTATACTCATCTAAACTGGTACTTTTGTGTCTAAATGGCTATTTTCAACAATATCCCTTAGTAGCAAGAGATCTTGTTTATTTTATTAACTTAAATATCTTATTCACAAAGGACCGAAGGGACAGATATCACAACATGACAAGATAAAGCTAATGGGGAAAATAAAGCAAAAGCAAAATAACGATGTGATAAAACCTGATAAATCCTGTAGAAGTGACCCTTGAGTCTTACTACATAGCCAAAGAAGAGAAATTCTTGCTGGTAGAAGTAGTCATAAGAATAAGGCCAAGGCTAGTAGAGGTAAGTAAATAATTAGAACAAAAATAGTAATAGCAGAACAAAATGTCTAAATACAAGTACACTTGTGCTGACTGCCATGAGTTTAAGACTGAATATAAAACGTAATGTCTTCTATTAAGTCCTGAATAATGAATCTCCAATTATTCATGGTGACTCAAGACACATAGAAAAGCTAAGAGATTATGTGGCACTTTGGGAAACATTGACATTCTTTTTTTTTTTTTTTTAAATTATTCAACAATGAGTAATCCTACAAGAGAACTAGGAGGAGGAGAAAGATAATAAAGGTCCTAACCTCAAAGAAGCTTAAACTCTAGCATAATGGTTCTTAAACTTCAATGTGCGGTTTTAGCCAGATAGTTTCTTAAATCTGAACTGCTGAACTCCACTTCCCCCAGTTTCACAATCTGGGGTGGATCCCAAGAGTGAGTATTTTTAACAAGTTCTCAGGTAGTATAGCTGTTGCTGTCCATGGGCCACGCTTTAATTAACTTCGGACTTCCTCAGTGGGTTAAAAGTCGCTAAGCATCCACAGCTTGTGTCATACTCAATGGTTACAGACTCAACAAGACAGGAACGTCAGGAACAAGACAATTATCACCACCACTATTCAACACCGTACTGAAAGTTCTAGCCAGGACCAGAAGAGAGGCAGTGAGAAAAAGACAGGGGGAACATCCAAATTGGAAAGAAGCAAGTACAACTATTTGCAGACGAATAATCCTATACAAAAAAAAAATCTCAAGATTCCACCCAAAGCAAAACAAACAACAACAACAAAAAAAAACATAAAAAACTACTAGCACTAATAAATTCAGTAAATTTGCAGAGTATAACAGCAATGCACAAGTCAATTGTGTTTCTATATACCAGCAATGAATGAACAATCTGCAAAGGGAACTGAAAAAACAATTCAATTTACAACAATATCCAAAAGAATAAAATGCCTAGGAATAAATTTAACCAAGGAGGTGAAAAGAACTATACCCTTAAACTACAAAACACTGCCAGAGGAAATTAAAGACCTAACTAAATGGAAACAAACAGTACCTAAGTAAAGAAATGGAATGACTGAAAGACTTAACATTGCTAAGATGGCAATACTACCCAAAGTGATCTAGAGAGTGAACATAATTTCTATCAAAATTACAATGGCCATTTTGGTGGAAACTGAAAGGCCAGTCCTCAAATTCATATGGAATTACAAGAGGCCCCAAACAGCCAAAAACACTTGGACCCTGAACTGACATCATATATAAAAATTAACTAAAAATGGATCACAGATCTAAATATAAGGGCAAAATCCACAAAACTCAGAAGAAAACACTATTTTTATAGTGTTGCATTTAACAATGGATTCTTAGACATGACACCAAAAATATAACAACAACAAAAAAATTAGATGAATTAGGCTTCATAAAAGTTAGAAACTTTTATGCATCAAAGGTCATTATTAACAAAGTGAACAGACAAGCTATGGAATGTGAAGAAAATATTTACACATTTTATATTTGATAAGGGGCCTATGCCCCTAATATATAAAGAATTCTCACAACTCAACAAAAAGACAACCCAATTTAAAAATGGGCAAAAGCTTGAAGAGATATTTCATCAAAGAAGATATATAAATAGCTAATAAGCACATGAGAAGATGTCAACATCCCGGGTCATTATGAAAATGCAAATCAAAACCACAACGAAGTACCATTTCATACTCACTATGATGACTATTCTCAGAAAAATGAAAATAAGTGTTGGTGAAAATGTGTACAATTGCTGATAGGGATATAAAATGGCACAGTCACTGTGAAAACCAGTTTAGTACTTCCTCAAAAACGTGAACATAAAATTATCATGTAACCCATTAATACCACTCTTAGTAGGTATATATAACCATGAGAACTGAAAACTGGAACTCAAGCAAACACATGTATACATGCAACACTATTCACAATAGTGAAAAGATAGAAATAGCCAAAATGTTCATTAGGGGGTAAATGGATAAATAAAATGTGATATAATTCAAACAATGGAATATTAATCAGCCATAAAAAAGAATGAAGTGTTGATTGTACAATGTGGGTGAACCCTGAAAACATTATGCTAAGTAAAAGAAGCCCATCACATTTTGCATGATTCCATCTATATGAAATACCCAGAATAAATCAATCAAAAGAGATAGAACTCAGATTTGTGGTTTCCAGGGGCAGAGGATAGTGGGAGGAACTTGGGGAGCAACTGCTTAAGGGTGCAGAGTTTCCTTCTGGGGTAATGAAAATGTTTTAGAAATTGTTTAGACAGAAGTAACAATTGCACAACACTTTGAATGTACTAAATGTCAATGAACTGAAACAGTTAATTTTATGTTATGTGCATTTCACCTCAATAAAAAAATTTTTTTTAAAAGATGAGGAGCATATAATCAAAGAAACATCGGATAGTAAGAACTGGGGTTACTAAAAGAGTACCCAAAGCAACTGAGTATAAATCTCCTAGAGCACATCTTTACTCCTTGTACATTTGTATTTGGGAGGATGTTATTCCTAGACACTGTGCTATGCAAAGACCAGTAAGATGCATTCTCTATCCTCAAAGGACTGACAGTCTAATTATGGGGATGGAGATAGATAAAACAAATAAACAAAAGCAGGCACTGTCTAAATTTAGCAGGATTTTAAACCATTATCATCCTGTGAGCACATCAGTAATTACAGAAATGAGCAGTTAAAGATTTAATAGAGGTCTCACTGTTTTACAAATAAAAGAAACTGTGGCCCAGAAGCTAACTGACCAGGAAACAAATGATGGAACAACAGGGTCTAGAACTCAGTTCTTCCCGTTTTTTAGACCAATGTTGTTTTTAATTTTACTTTTCATTGGGAGTAATGTATGTTGCTCCTCGAAATGCTGCTGTAAAGTCATTCTATCAAGCCAGGTGTTAGATGGCACATTTCTTTGGCTCAGATATAGCTGGTCTCTCCAACCTGCAACTCCACTTCTTCCCAAAGGCTTCCTGCCAGAGAGGAAACAGCCTGGCAAGAGCAGACGTTGAGTACTGTGAAAACAAAAGCCCTGAAGCTAGTGAGGTCTGGGTGTGAGTGTGGGCTCTACCACTTTCAAGCACGACCTGGGGCATGTTACTTAAAATCTCTGAATAATCCACTTTCTGGCTTACAGAAGAGCTTTTTCAAGGGTTGTTCTGAAGACTAGAAGATGTAATACATGTAAAGAACCTAGCACAGTGCTTTGTCAATAACAGTATCTAAGAAACAACTTTAGCATTGTACCACAAGAAGAAAACTACTACATGACACAGAGGTTAATAGAAAGTCATCACTTACCAGAGACAAATGAAGAATTACATATTAATAGTTTCTCAAATGAGCAAGTTAGTTGTTTAATTCTTCACATTATTTTCTTCTAAAAACATGTCCTTATTTTATATTATAGCTGAGAAATAATGTCCTCCTTTAAAAATGTAATGCTTTCAAGATACATGAATTATGACTAGTAAAAAATAAGAACCAAATAAGAAAAAGAGAAGGATGGCCGCTTTCTGACAGTTATTTACTTCTTTACCCATAACCCAGTGGTTCCCAACGTTTTTCCAATTACGTACCCCTTTCAAACCCACTTCTATAAGTTATACCCCTTGTTTCTAAAACAGCTGTTTTTAAATAGACACTTTTCTAAGTGCCTATCTTAATGTAAAATAGTAGAAATGAAGCAATAAGGAAAGAAAAATTACTACACTAAAAGTACAAACCACAGATTTAATTTTATAATCTGCCTAACAGTTAAATATTGATGATGATGATCAAGTATTTTGAACATTAAATAAAAAAACTACTTGAAAAGAGTCACAAAGACAACGCACCTACTTTACTCAGCCAATAACTAAACTAATCAAACAGTCTGGTTACATCTGGATTTATATTTGGGGAAGTTCTAGAAACTGAGTAATGATTGGCGGAAGAGCGGTTTGGGGGAAGGGTTCATAGCCACACCCTCAGCAATCATCATTCACCAATGTGATCTAATTTTGAAGTGTCTCCATGAATGGTGTTTCAAACTTAACATTTATTGTTCCATAACTTAGCATTATGCACTTTTTTTACTTGACTTGTTTTTCACCATTACTGATTATTTTCCACATACCCTCTGAATGGCCCAGCATGTACCCCTAGGGGTATGCATACTGCTGCTTGGAAATAAATTTGAGGAAAGTCTTCTACCTCTCCTCAAATTACCTGCTATCTTTCCTTAATTTCCAGAAAATCTTAAGACAGCCGGGTATGCCTAACTTTGTAAATATCCTGAGACCACTCTGAATCAAAGGATCAAGCCCTTGTTTTCTGAAAGTCAGATCACCCTACATTTCTCTGACACTGGCTATATTACAAGAATTTCTAGTCTGGCTCAGCCATTGTCCTTAAAAGTAGCAGGTGACCATTAACAACAATTTCCCAATGACTAAATTCCTGCTGAAATTTTCTTGAAATAAACCACTACCAACAACCAAAAGTGAGTTACTGACAGAGATCATAAGTAATGGGTCACCACCATCTTATCGCTTAAGCATTTCAAAACACAAGAAGGAGTTGCATTAGTTAACAAATCCGTTTTTGCCAATTTTAAATGCAAGTCTTTTCTTTCCAAATATTCCTCTTGGAATTTGTTTTGCTACTTGGCTCTTGTAGCGGCATCAGGAGTAGGGAGACGAGATTTTAATGCTCACATAAGACTAAACTTCATGATTCCAATTTTCCTCAATTTCAATAAAATTGAGTATCTACCCAATCTTCTTTATTAAGTTGCTTTAAGGCTTAGATGTTAATGAAATCTGTATAATAACTGTGTGATCACAGAGTACTCTACTTATAGTAGTTAATATTTTATTGACTTCAATAAACACACACTGTGCAAGATGCTGTAAGGAATGAAAAGACACACAGAGGATTTTACAATAAATACGTTACTAACAAACTACTACCAAAATAAGCAGCAACTGTTTTATTAGAAATCAGGAGATCTACAACTGAACAATAAAAAAAAAATTATCCATGGGGTGGATAGAAGGAGTATATTCAAAACTCTCAGTGACTGCCAATGAGCAGTAAAGGAAGTCGGTGAGTCAATTCACAACATGTATGATGGCCTAACATAGTTTTAAAAAAAATTTTATTTAAATTCAGGGCTACAAAATTACAAGCTCTAACGTTGTCAAAGACGTTAAGTCCTGAGAGAGGCCAGTAACACAGCCTTTAGCTCTCAATTTTAGAACTCTTGGTTGTGGATTTGCTGAACCCAAGCTATTTGCCAGACCCTGTGCAGGATGCCAAGGACACAATGATATTGAAAAGAACAAGAATTGCTGTTCTTAATTATGAAGAGAATGGCATGCAGAATGAGTAATGCACAGGTGCACAGAAGTGGGAGGGGGGAACGACCCCAGTCCT
Organism: Lyroderma lyra; assembly: GCA_004026885.1. Taxonomy (NCBI): domain Eukaryota; kingdom Metazoa; phylum Chordata; class Mammalia; order Chiroptera; family Megadermatidae; genus Lyroderma; species Lyroderma lyra. The sequence continues at coordinate 247,024 of PVJL010000344.1, read as the reverse complement.
GTGTCCTGGTTTTGGCCTGAGGTTTCTGTGACAGGCACAGTGCATCTCACCACGGAATCAGGCATATTGCCCAGACGTCTCAAGCAGCATGGGCATGTGCTGAAAGTTTAGTCTAGCAATAAAAATGATTAAAGAATTAGGTAGAAAGCCTATGGGAAATGGTTCAAAAAAACAAACAATGGGTTCGTACACCCAGCCTGATGCTGAAGCTGCATCTCTCAAGGTCTCTCTGCTCTTCAAGTTAAACGATATCAACCTATCCAAATTTAAAATATATCTTACCCAGTTGACAAATGAAGAACATTCAGTATTACCCTTCCAGTTAAACTTACCTAAATGAATACTGAGATTCAATCTGTTTTTGTCTTGACTTTTAATGTTAGGTTTTAAAAACAAATATCCAAGTTTTACTTAGTTATACTTAAACCAGGACATTATAAACTTCAAGGTTCTGAGCAATGATACGAATACAACTCAATAACACTGAGAAAGGGCTTCTAATAGTTTACAAAGAAAAGTCCCTGTGAATATCAGCAGCAAAATTAAAAGCAACATCAAAAAGAGCATTAGGCAATTCACTTCAAAACCTTTAAAAACTTTCGATTCCCAGCCAGGGAACTACCCACATACCAAAAAGCAAAAAAACAAAACAAAACAAAACAAAAAAACAAAAAACCTTTAAAAACAAATCTTCCCCAGCACGTTTTCTCTTATGCCAATCAAGGGCAACGACGGGCCTCACATGTTCTCATGCAGAGCAATGAGAACCAACTGGAGGAGCAACCAGTATATCCAGCTAATAAATTCAAGAGGGAGTTAGCAGAAAAACTGAGTCCAAACAGGTGAGCATAATTTCAGTGGAACCTTCCAGATAGTCTTGTTGAAGGGAAAAATTGATTAGAGCTGAATATTTAAAATTTCATTTTCAATGTCCCGAAATAAAACACAAATTAATGTTTTTGAAGAAATATATTAAAGTCTACTAGTTGTGTCGGACAAAGCATCAAAAAGAATGGTTGTTCCTTAAAAGCTGATGGGGAGCACAACTAAGTGGCGAGCGGGCAGGAAAGGGGCCATTGTCCCCTGGGGCCCTGAGGACACTGAAGCGGGTTGTCTTCATCTTCTCAGCGGCGTTCTCTGCTCCCAGGAAGGGGTATGAAAGGGAACAGAGATGAGTAAAGCCATGTCCACTCTTCCTTCCCAGACGCCACTCCCAACCCTTTCAGCTGACCACAAGGCCCACTATTCCCAGGAGGGACAGAATAGCAAGCAAGACAGCAAGCAGACATGTTCGTGACAACTCCATGAAGAACTCAGAGGCAAATGTGGGCTTCCTAGGTTATTTGTGCTCTGTTCTACAATGTCAAGGTCATGTTCTAGAAGGACAAGTTTGAAAATAGTACTGAAATGATTACCTACACAACAATATGATTGCATTCCTCACAAGATCTGTTTTACATTATTCATCTGTTGCAAATGAAAGAACATTAGAAACACTACCCACCTGAAAGCTGAATTACAAATAATAATAATAATAATGATGTATAGCTTCACCAACATATCATCACTCAGTACATTGAGGGGAGTTCCATTATCCATCGCTCTAAGGAGGTGTTACAAAGCAAACCACAGAGGATCCCTTCTAACTGCTCTCAGAGTCGGTCTTCAACCGGCCCTGTGAGAGTGCCTGCCATAAAAGCAAGCCTTTGACAACACCCCAAAGGCATTAAATTGATAACATCCCAACACAGTTTACTAGTTTTAGTTCTTTCAATTCATGCACCTCAACTCCAAAGGCAAGAGAGAAATGTCTGGGATCCATGGAATAGAACTACTACTACTGAAGAAAACCAACAGTTATTATGGGAATGGAAAAAATTCACCAGATGTTCCATAAAACACATTCAAGGTTTGTCTACCTTATGTCATTTTGTTTCCAGCCTGGTAGGCTGTTCGCTCATTCATAATCAATGTCAGGTTGAAGGCTGTGTCTCAACTGAAGACCAGCAATCTTCTGGAATTATTATAACTTAATTTTACAAAAGGTTTTGATTGCTAATAAAAATTGTCTAAACTGTTCAGTGGCTGGGATCTAATAATGGGCTTTAAGATGACTAGTTAAACTGATAGTTCTAGTCTCTGCCCTACCTAAAACCACACGGAGGAGGCCAGGAAGTAAAGGAGCGTTCCTACAGAACAGCCATGGTGACAAACCCTGCTGCCTTTCCACTTCTGTTTGTCTGCAGGGGCGGGGATGGAGGGACAAAAGGCAGCCTGAGAAATGACAGTAAACAACTGCGAATAGGTTAGATGCTCCCGTTTGCAGTCTGATCAAAGGCAGTCAGTGAACACCTCCAAGGAACTGCGGCGAGGAAGGCTGGGTCACCCTGGCCAGCGATTTTCTCAGCTATAAAAATGAGCTGACACGATTAATGTTTAAGGGCAGCTTTACGGCACAGATGCTTTCTAGTCTTGGCACACTGGTTCCAGAGAAACAATTTTACTACTCAACAGGCCACAATTTCACTTTCAAATATTAACCCTCCGTTTACTTAGGGAGGCCTGACACAAATGAAAATGGAGAGTCTACACTTGGGAAACAGGTTACCAGAAAGATCCCCTCACTGATTCACTACTGTTTTTTCTGAGCTGAAAATACAGCAAGCTGTTCAAGAGAATGGATAAATTTTAAACTTGCCTCATCCAGACAACTATCAGCCCTCAGTTTAATAATCAGGAATGGCCACGGCTAGATCATATTGGGATAGGTAAGAAAACTAGGCAAAAGTATCAATATGTTTAATAAAAACAACAAAAATATATCAAAATGGGAACTTCACAGTACCATCAGTGACTAGGTAAGAGCGTAGCCTTACACAGACACATACCATACACAAATGTGAGCAACTTATAAAGTCTCTCAGGGCAAAACTTAACATCACACCCCACCCTCTCCAGACCTCCCTACTCAGATGAAACTGTCATCATGAGAAGATGGGAATTTGTCTCTTTCCTCTCCTTATCCCCATCACTGCCTTTGAGAAATGGTTGTGTTTTGTGACTTCTCTTCCTCCTGATATCACCTATCAAACATTCTCCATGTGAACATATGCACATGTTCTGAGGTCCAAGAAGACAACCTTCAGCCTCATACTTATCAAGTGATCACCTCCACTTTTACAAGAATAAACCAATGTCAACATATTTGGTTAAAATCTTCCTAGCCACAGATATGAAGTCAGGTCTTTAGGATGTTGCCAGACCAAAGTGATGAGTGGGTAAGAAGAAAGAAGGGTTTGGGGCAGAAAGCTGACCTCTTTGGAAAGAAGAGAGGAACTAGACAGATTACCTAACATGGAAAAAGGAAGCTGGGGAGAGGTGGGGGAGGAAATAATTGGTGGGGTGGGGGTGGGGGTGGGCTATAAATCAGGCAGAAAAACCACACCCAGAAAATATGGCCCTGATTAATCTCTGAACTGGAAAAGTTTTCCAACTCAGTGTGATGTATTAAAAGGTTTGTGATGACAGAACACACGTGCTATGCAAAATGGCAACTCAAAAAGCATCGGGGGAATCTAGAGGCTAGTCACTGGCCCATTTCAGCTTTGAAATGGCATTTTTAAAAGCTCCTCCCTTCAACCCACCTCATCAAAACCAGGTGGAGCTCAGTGGAAATATGGGATCCAATCTGCAGGGCCTTAAGCAAGTCACTGTCCCGGTAAACCGCCTGACATGCAAAGTAAAATATATGGAACCTGATGTCTCTGCTTCCTTCCAGGGCAAAATGCTGCAGAGCACTGGCATCATTTAGGTCTCCCCTTGCAGATTGTAGACAACAGCTCTTAGCTGACAATCCCTAAAATCCTTCTGGCTGTGAGCCTCCCTCGTGAGTTACTTTAGAACCTCAGAGGCCCTTTGAAAATGGAGCTTTCCAGGGTTCTGGAATCTGCTCCCCCTACCCCCACCCCACCCCACCCCCCCGCTCCAGGGGAGGCACCGCTCCCTTCCTAGTCCCCAGTCACACACCGCAGTGATTCTGACGCAGGAGCTCTAGATACCAGTTACAGAGAATATGACATAGAAAGAACACAAGTAAGTAAAAGGGAGAAAAATATAAGAACCAAGATTCTTGTAGCACAACCCATTTAAACCACATTAGCTGAGTCTTAATTTCAGCACAACAGTTAAACAGTTAAAAGTGTAGAGGGGGAAAAGACAGCCAAGTTCCATAAATTTTATCCTACTAATGGGATTTAATTGAATTAAATTCCAACTAACAAAGATGACTATAATTTGGCTAAAACTAGTTCCCGAGCTTTAGTCATAAAAAAGCAACTATTATTATATTTCCATGGCAACGACAAAATGATCACAGGATTTTATATTATATAGAATAATAAGCACGCTATTAAGAAGTAGTCTATGTAATTATTCCACTTACTTGCATGAGTACTGTCCACTGATGATGGTTTAATACGAAACACTATGCATCTACAAACAGGTAAACAGAATGCTGATAAAATCTTCATAAATGTTTTCAGTTGACAGCCAGAATCAGGAGGTAGGAAGGATTTAAAGGTCATCCAGTCCAATTCCCCATTTAAGACTTGAACTGCTGAACAAAATCTCTAGCAAGTACCCAGAATAATTTAAATAATGTAGCATTCACTTTCTCAAAATGCAGCAAATTCCCTTTTTTTTAGCATTCTTAATTGATACAGGGTTTCCCCTTTTAACAAGCAGGAATCTGAATTCTGTTCCAAAGAGCCATAGAGAATCAAATCAATCGCAAAAGACAATCCTTTAGTCAGGGGTGTCCTACCTTCTGGTTTCCCTGGGCCACACATAAAATACACTAACACTAACGACAGCTGATGAGCTAAAAAGAGGTCTATGCATAATTTTCGTAATGTTTTAAGAAAGTTTATGAATTTCTGTTGGGCCAGATTCCAAGCCATCCTGGCTGCACGAGGCCTGCAGGCCACGGTTTGGACAAGCTTGCCATAGATCTTGGAAAGTTAAATCTCATCAGTCCTCCTCTTCTACAAATGACACCACTTGGGATTTCTTTACCCTCTCCTTCCATGGCATGGCTTACAACCCCATCTCTAGGAGTCATTCTAACAATCTATCTTGTCTATGGCCCATTTTAAAATTAGGTTCTAAAAACATTACACTCCATCACTCTGTGAGTACAAGGTGTGGACAATCATCATTGCCCTGGTCTACTCACAGTCAAGTTCAGGCAGAAATAAGCCTCTCCCCAACACCATAGCCCAATGACCAATGAGGATGAATCACGGAATCTTCCATACCTCTGGTGACTCATGGACCTTTGCAGTTGGGAACGCAACCCACAGCAGAATTAGCCAGAGCCTGAACAAATGGGCCCAACCAAGATCAAACCTAAAGATAATGATTCCAGTATTTTCTGAGTTTTTTGTTTTTGTTTTGTTTTATTCTGAAATATACTAGGTCACTGAGATCATCGCTATTTGAATCAGCAGTAGAGTCACTATTTAAATATTTGTATGTTTACATTTCTAGGATGAGTAAATTTCATGTTTATGAAATCATTTAGATATTATAGTGATGTATTTTTAGGTGTATGGATGTGTATTGACATATGAAATCATAACATAAAGTTTACTTCATATGAAATAGTCTCAGTTTCTCTAACTATAACCCAAAATTTCTTTTAGAGAATAGTCAGGCATTAAACACCAAAGTCTGATTTCATCAAGTTACTTTATAGTTTTCAGTCCCAACTTTTGCAAATGCATCATTGGCAAAATTTCAACTCTCTAAGAATTTGTATAAAATTAATGACTTAATGATTCCATGTATAGGTAACATATCTAAAAACCAGACACCATCTTGTTTGACATTTCTATCACTAATGCCAGGAAAAAGAATTATTCTTCTCAATATTCACACCCATTTGATTAGTTCTGTTTTAAGTATTACAAAAATGCAAAATCTTAAAGAAAAAATTAATACTTAGGTCTTCCTAAATCCTAAAACAATCTAATACTGATTGGTTTTACTGAAACCCATTGATAAGTTTGATCACCTTTAGTCCCAACCCAGGTCCCTTTCCCAAGAAAATGAATGAATATATAACAGTTTATAACCTACCAACAAGGTCTGTAAGTATTTCTACTTAGTTACATTTCATTAATTATTTTGAAAGTGTCCATGTAATTTGTGAAATATTCTGGAACAGTTTTACTCAGAGATGCTTCTATTTTATTTCATTATTTAAAAATAATTTTTTTCTTTTGTGAACTTACTTCTTCACTTTACCCCACTGCTGGTTTTTCATGAGGACTGTTTATGGTATAATCACCTTGCTATGTGTGTATAACTGACCACTAATGAGGTTCCTAAAGGAATTACCCATTCAAAAACATTAAAAATATATTTATCAATGTTAATTAGCAGCCCAACATCTAGAATCCCTACTGTGTGCCAACAGAGTAAGATGAAGAAAAAAATGCATCCTTTTATGTGTAGTATAGGAGCACATTCTTATAAATATCATTTTTCACCAGTCTAAGAGGCAACATAATTCTAAATGGCACTAGGAAAAAAATGTTGCCTAACTGCATTCAATTGGCATTCAATCAATTATAAGACGCATGCCAAATTAAAATATGTTAAAATGAAAGTAGAAATGTGCTTTTTAAGATATATGAAATACAATATAGTTTGAGGCGGGGGAAAAACTGAAAGAAACCAGAGAGATACAATCCCAACCTGTTGCCCTATCCAATGCCCCAGTGGTTGTATAAGAGCTTCGTGGATACAATTACAAAATTCTCATTAACAATTCAATATGTAGCTATCATAAGATGCAACTTTAAGTCTAATGTCCCAGAAACTACCAAAATTCATTTCCTGAACAAAACTCCCAAGATATAATTATAGAATAACTCATTGAAATAAATGTACCCTACTATCTCCTGAAAGCAAACCACTATTGGCTCAGAATGTTTTAAGACAATCGTTGGACAAAATAAAACTCTTTTCTTTCAAAAAAGTTTGGTACTACAAACAGACTGAGTGTAAAGAGTACTACTACATTTCTCTTCATTTCATTAACTCTTGGAATGTAATAAACAATGAACACTTCTTGCTTTCCTCCCCTCCCTCCCTAGCCTTCCCTGCGAGCGGACGCTGTAGGGATTCTGTCTCGCTTTTTCTTATTTTCTCCCCTTTCCCCATTTTTTTTCTCCGCCCCCCCCCCCCCGCCTTTCACCATTTCCCCTCAAAGCAAATAAAACAAAACAAAACAAAAAAAACAATGAACAATACTTTCTGGTAAAAACATTAATAAATTATACTTGGTTTTCTCCATTTGCTTCCTTTCTACCATCACTACTCTCCACTCCAATGTCTGCAAGAAGGCTCTACTGGGAGGACTTTAAACAACAAATACATCTTTTATTCATGCTTTGAAAAAGCCATTTCTGACAGTAGATAATATGTCAATCTAATCTATAATTATGGTAACTGCACAGTAACTAAACTAACTACACTATCGTTCTCCAGCTATCGGGAGAAATGCCAGTCATTTATAATTTGTGCTTCATCACTTCCTCTGTTTTTCTTGCTCCCAAGTGATCAAAGTATTATTGGCAGACATAGGAAAGGAAGAAATAAAATTTCAGATAGTAACTGTCAATGTGCGGTCCTAACCTGCGCTGTACAGGATGAGATTTACCAGGAAGTTAAAAAACAAATCTCTCTAAAGACTCTAGAAAAAGAATCACTGTTGATGCTGAAGTTTCATTTAGTTAAGTCCTCACTGTATTATATTAACTTCACTACTCACAAATGATTCAATACATCTGGAAAAGTCTATCCTATCAAAAACTACAAACTGAGTATAACAGTCTGAACACGTGTAAACAAAAGCAAAAAGTGGTCAAATCTGATCCACGGGGTGCGATGGCCATTTTTTTTCTCTCTGTAAATTCTGTTACGTATTTGATACTTGTCTCTCAATGATTCATTTGTAATGATTGGAAAGCAAGCACTAATAATGTTGTAAGTTATTTCTACTTCCACTTTTGAGAAGCTATCTAACAAAAACAACACCAAACAAGTTTTCCAATCACTCCAGGTTTTCACACAAATTAACATCTTAGCTGCAATTTATGGGTTGATCCTAAAACTAGCAGAAAAGACTGCTGGAATCTACTAGGTGGCAGCTAAAACAATATTAAGATTGTGATCATAGGTATCATTCAGAAAGCTGGGAATGGAAATTCTCTGGGTGTGAAGTCACCACTCCTCTAATGAGCTTTTTGGTGGGGCTCCCAAAGGAGCCCCTCAAAACCAGAATCAAAACAGGCAAAACAGACCCAAGACATAAAATAAACAAAACTAACAAAGGCAACAGAAGCCAAAACAATGATTCCTATTAAATAATCAAGAGAGGCCAAAAGCTGAGCTATTCTTTTCTATCATAATTTCTCAAAAGGAGGGAAATATGAACAAATGTTTGTTTTAAAGCAAACTCAATATTAAAATTTCTGGATAGGTTTCATGTTTCCAACACATATGCAAAAAAATTTTAATTTAGCTACAGTGTTGACAAACTACATAAAATACCACAATATAGTGTGATCTACTTTAGTATTTTTATACTTGATTTTCTAGAATATACTTATAAACAATCTTTCTTTTTTGATGAGTTCTTAGAAACAAATCACAAAACTTGCCTGATGTTATTCATACAAAACTACTATGACTCCTATTTAGGAGCCATCTAACCTCCTCCCCTCTTAACCTGGTGTTCCATTTCAGATGACCATTAACTACTAAATACAGGATTAATGAGCTGCAATAAATATAACTCCTGAGAAAATCATCTTAAACTGGCCAGCTTCAATAACTTCTACAGTCTTTTGATAAAACAGTCTACAACAATGCTTGTTAGCTTTATCCTCCCCTTTTCTTTCAATTATATCACAATGAAATATGTGGTTGAATAATTTATGTATCTATTTTTCATTTTGCATATACAGCATACGAGTATATATAAATATCCTGATTTTATGCCACGATACCGCATAATGATTCATTGGCATCAAGTTTAAAATCAAAATGTCAATTAAGCAATGAACAAAATGTATTACACAGCCCTACTTACTCAACCACAATGTAATTCAATAAATTTATGGTAATAACTACAGAGGAATAAATATGGAACTCCTGTCTGTGGTAAAAAGAGACACAGGAGAGAGGGGAACATTCCTTTACTGAAGGAATACATTATCTTTCTGAAGTTATCTCAGGTTCCTAGTACTTAAGAGTTTGAGTAACTTTAAACACTTCACCCAAATACACTGCAAGAAATTTTTTTTTAATTGAGAACTCTATAAGGAGAGTGCAGGTTCCTTTCCTCGCCAACCACAGTGAAATCTTTGTGGCACAAACACGAGGGCCACACTCCTCTAGATTACATTCCAAACTCCACCAGTTACCAGTTGTGTGATCCTCAGCAGAAACTAAACCAATCTGCCTCAGTTTCCTTATCTACAAATGAAGAAAGTAATAGTGCCAATCTCACAAGCCTGTCTGAGGAAGAAGTAAGTAGATGTAAAGGGCTTAGAAGGATGCCTGACCCATGCTTAGACCACCACAGAAGTCAGCTGATATCATTTCTGGGGCATCACATCTGCCATCTCCACTCCTACCCCAACTGTTCCTACTATTCCTAGTATATTCCAGTTTTAACCTATCAAGTTAAAGACCCAGCTTTTTCTATGAGTACGTGCAATTGGGAATATAAATATCCAGACAACAAAAACCATTAATACCATAGTTTAAAATGGGATGGTGATTCTAGTTTTTAAGCTTTTTATCAAGGTAAGACAATCCTTTACCCCAGCAAGGGAAATCAACACTAATTTCTCACTGAGTGAAGGAAAGCAGTATGGTTTATTGCTGTGTGGGAATCTACTATTCCATTCATAAAAGCATCTGTCCTTCTCAACAACTTCAAGAAACCTTCATTTCCCCCAGAATGCCAAGCAAAATTTGCCTAGTGTTTAACAACAACGTGATAAATAACTCAGGCCAAAATGGGCATGTTAAGTTCTCTGCATGCCCTGTGCTCATTTAGTTGCACTGCCAGTCAATGTTGTTGGTCCCCAACCCCCATTCGACCAAGGTTTGTAAATCTTAAGAGAAAACAATGGGTAATTACAAGAAATGCCTAACCTTGTCCTATGAGCTCTGTCTTCAATACATACAGCTAATACTGGATCTTACCAAAAACTAGACTTTAGTACAGAAAATGGCAGCAAAAAAAATTCCATGTTATTTTTGCCCTTTAATAGAGAATACATTTGGAACTCTAAAATTAAGAGAGTTTATATATAAAGTAATCCAAACTCCTTCATACCAAATAATTTTTTTAAAGAATTATTCAGGTGGAATAAACCTCTACTGCCCATTTAGTATCATATTTCAAATGTATTATACACTTCAGGAGGTGTGTGCATAAAAAAACTGAACAAAAAGGAACCGGGATTTGGAGACTCGGTGCTGAAAGTTTTCTTTTTCTCAGGAGAAATCAGGAATATTCTCACATCTTTCTGTTTACCAAGGCATCTTGGTTTATTTATGAAAACTTGGCCATAAGTGGGTAGAATAGAGGCATTTCAATGGGGCTGCCTTTTACTTTCTTCCTTTTTCTCTATCCCTTTCTCATATCCCTTAAGCAGAGTCTCTGGTACATACTTGGTTTCTAAAGGTCTGATGAGACTATGGATGCTACAGTGAATGCTGAAGTCTGAAAGAAATATTTCTCTCTCCCTCTCTTTGACTAAGAAAATTCTGAACACAAGAGGATCCATTCAAGGCATGATGGAGTGCCTCACAGAGGCAGCAATATGTTCACAGTTGGCAAACAGAGATCTGTTTGGACAGTGAGCATAGCCATCTACTCAGCAAACATCAGCTTTCCTATTAGCTCACAGCAGAAAGAACCAGACACTGGCGGCCCTCCTTTCAGACTCCAACACCACTTTGGGACAAGCCTTCTAAATAGAATGCCTTTGTCCAACAGGCACAATTCAGTGGGTCCCCACAGCCTTCCTAAAAGTTATGTCTGTCTATTCACAACTGCATTCAGGCCCAAAAATCATTTGTAAAGATCTGGAGGGAAAAAAGTAATGGGAAAGCCCCAATTTCCTTTTATAATAGACAAGGAGTGACTGAATGGCTTTACACCAAACAGCAAGAACAGGAACAGCAAAGGTATTAAGTGTACAACGAATCAAATGGGCCGTCCCTTCCCTTAAGGTGCTTTGGGGAGAAGCATGGACATTATTACATTGCAATCAGCAGAAACACCAAGTATAACCTTTCAAAGAAAGTCAGGGAAATGATGGAGCAAATCAAACCACAAACTTCCTGTGAAGTGTATGTATGTGACATCCTTCCCCATCAGGTTTCCAAACAATATGCTTATAGAGTTTAAGAACTGGTTAGATGTCCAAACTTTCACCAAATCCTCCAGGTCATGGGTAACACACACACACACACACACACACACACACACAAACACACACACACACAGAGGAGGCAAACTTGTGGCCTTTCTTACCACTCTGGGCATGAACTTTCTATATGACCACTTGTTCCTACATACCTGGTAACAGAATTTTAACAAAATGGCATTTGCTTAGTAGAAATATGAAATTAAATATAAAAATGAGTATGACATAAAAATAAGTCATGGGGAAGGTGAGGGGAAGCAGTGTTCCTAGAATATTATGCTGCCCATACCTTATAATACTAACAAATTCTTATTACTAAGTATTTGTTCCCTTACCTCCCCACCAATATCATTTCTATAATGTCAGAAATGCAGGTTAAATTTCAGAACCCAGAGAACTCTCCATGTAATATATTTCAAAGAGCACATGCTCCTACTTAAGAAAAACTATGCTTACTAAGAAAACCACTGCCAGCCCATGGCCTGGTTCTACACAGCCTATGAACTAAAAATGGTTTTCACATTTTTAAAGGCTGTAAAATAAATAAAGAAGAATATGCATAAAAGACCATATGAAGATATTTACTATCTTTCCCATTACAGAAAAAGTTTGCCAATTCTGCACTAAAGCAGTAAAAAGCCTCAAATTATAACTCCAAATTCTATTTAAGTCAAATCATGAATGTGAAGCCAACTTACGAACGTGCTTTCAAATAATCTCTCTTCCAGGGATCAAGGACCAGAGATTGAGAGGATAAACAAGACCGAGCAGCAGACAGAAGGGGCCCTGTCAGGGTGCTACTCACTCAACAACAAAGGGTTAATCTGGCAGTGTGAACCCTTCATAATGAGTCAAACGCTTTCCTCTGGGAAAGTACCTAATGAATTGTTGAACTTGGAGAATTATCTTACAAAATTAGGAATAATAACCACCTGCCCTTTAAAAGACAGTGTGAACTGAATCAAGTAAGTCAAAGCATAGGAAGAGAGGATGGAGGTGGGAGAGCTTTATGTGCATCACGTGGGGCTCTCTGGCCTTCTTACAGAATGTGGCAAGGGAAATACAGACCTAAGAAAAGACAAAGCAAAGCGGAAGGCCTTATAAAACTTGTTTTACTTCCTGCATGCACAAATACTCAGATAGCTATCTTTTTCAATAAATAAAGGAAAAAGGAAAAAAGGCTTTTTAGAAGGGAATGCTTAAAGACCCCAAATTTCTCACCTATAAGCTGAAGAGTCATCAATGAGAGAGGAGAAAGAGAGAAATTAGAAATTCTGGATGCTGTAACTTCAAGTTGCTGCCCCAAGCTCTGTGGTAGGAGAAGCCGGCAAATGTGATTGGCCAGCTCCGCTGCAGCTGAGTGGCCTTTTTAAGGAGGGTTAAGATCAAGTCTCAAATTTCCATCCACTGAAGGGTTTACCTGCAAATTTTTTAGTAACTGATCATGCATACATATTATTGTCAATGTAACATGCATCCAAGTTATTGGATCATGCAAAAACTCATGAAGTGGGGTGGCCAGATAAAAGGTACACTCAGGACTCGGTCATTTACATCTGAATTGCAGATACACAATAATTTGTCATGTAACCATGTTCCAAATACTGCAGGGGACATACTTACACTAAAAATACTATTTGTTGTATATCTGAAATTCAACTTTAACTGAACATCCTCTATTTACATTTGCTAAACCTGCAGCCTTACTGTGCATGAAGACAGGAAGGGGGTCCTGGTATCTGCTGAACAGCTGCCATTTTGTAATACTCCACAGGCCGCAGGAGGGTGAGGAACTGGTATGGAAGACTTAGACTCTATTTCATAGACTCCCAACACATCAGCCATTTTACAAAGACTACAGAAAAGTGGTTAAAGACCCAGCAGGAGATCACCACTGCCGGAAATACAATGCCCCTGACAAGAGAAATCCTCTACAACAGTGGTCCACAACCTTTCTGGCACCAGGGTCAGGTTTCATGGAAGATCATTTTTCTACACAAAAGGGGAGGGGGGAAATGCATGCACAGTTCACAACAGGGTTCGTGCTTCTATAAGAATCTAATGCCACCCTGATCTGACAGGAGGCGGAGCTCAGGCAGTAATGCCAGCGATGGGGGTGGCTATAACTACAGATGAAACTTCACTCGCTCAGCTGCCCCTCACCTTCTGCTGTGCGGCCCAGGTTCCTAACATGCCATGGAGCAGGACCGGACCTTTCTGTGGTTCGGGGACTGATGATCCCTACTCTAGAAGTACAGACTTACCTTACCACTTCTCATGAGGTCACACTCACAAGAAAACCACTGGCAGAAGAGCATTGCTAACTAAATGACCCCCTACACCTCCCCACCACTCCACGCACATATACACACTGCCCACATCCCTAACGTGTCCAAGTCGTAGTAGTTACAGTATATAAAGAGAACAAGAGAAGAAACCTCACAGACACCAAAGGGCCTGGAAAACTGCCAGAATCCGGGTGGAAAAACTCCACCGTGAGCTTTCCCTGCTGGGGCTGGGGCCGGGGCTTTCTTGAGAGGGGCACTCAGCCAGAACCCAGACCCCGGGACAGGTTTCCAAAGGAAGCGCTAACAGAACTTCACTGTCGGAGCCCGTGGAGAGGCTGGCTGGAACAGGGAGCTCTGAAACTATGGCTGGCCTGGATACCCACACAAGGGTAGGATCATAAGCGTAAAATTTCTTAAGTACTGTGCAAATAAATCTACCAAGAAGTGCTATTCAAACGCTAACTGTCTGCCCACTATGCACATGGCAGCAATTACACTGGCAACCACTGCCACAGAGATGGCCCTTTTATTAAAAATTAAATAAAGGCAAAGTTACGTAGGTACACTTTTGAAAAAAAGTATTCAATTCTTTAAATGCTTCTCTCCCCAGACTACAAGCTAGCTGTACCCAGTTTTCAGGTATAGTTTTTTGTTTCAAAACAAGCCAATGAACTGAGGGCAGACACACCACAGCATTCATGTGTTTAAACAGCCAACTCAAGTGACAAAATATAATATATATGTAACTTTTTCCTAGGAAAATTACTACTGTAGTGTCAAAAATAAAATACTCCTGTCAGCTTCCACACTTTCAATTGGCATGTTAAAAACGTGAACATACCTCTTCATACACTTCTTCCTCTTCCTGTTCTCTAGCCCCAAAGTAGGCAGCCCAGGGTTAGAGGGGTCAGCTGCTATGGGACTGATGGCAGGAGTGGTGTGAGGAGCACATCCATGCATAGCGGGAGCCCAACATGAGTGTCCACACAGAAGGGCCTGGCCTAGCACAGGACTCTGAAGACCACTCAGGTTGAAGATACCATCAATTATGGCAGCAGCCTGGCATTGGGTGTCAGGGCCTGAGAAAGGCAAGGAGGGCGTCCATGTGCAGAGAGTCTGGCCTGTGTTATCAGAGCCCAAGGGGTAAGGCAGGGGGTGTATATGTAACCAACTGCAAGGCTGGTTACATATACAGGGAGCCAGATGTCACTGATGTAGAAGGAAGTTTTACAAACATGAAATGAGAATTAGAGCAAACCCTTCAGAGTGTTGGACTAGAATTGGATGTTATCACTGTAAACTCACAGATTTCAATACATTATACAGTAAGATGTAGAAATAAATATAAAATGTGTATGTTTGCTTTTTTTATGTGTACACACATATATAAACACCTAAAATACACTCCAGCTCTGTCCACCAAGAGTCCTGGAGAGGTACAAACCCAATAGTAAGGGAAGCACATACTACCCAGATGTTGGCTTCTGGGTATCATTCTCTACTAAGAGAAACCAAGATTTCCTAAGGAAATGGTTAATTCAGGACTAAGGAAGGAAATTTTTGGACCAGAAAGGAAATTCTCAAAGAACGACAGGGACATGTTAAAACGACAGTTGAGATGGCTTAAAGAGGTTTTATTTAAGCATAAAAATAAATAATGTTAGTAATGGATTATAACTCACTGCATTAAAACAAAACCATGAATCTGTACTAGTATGAATAAGTAAATGAATAAATGACATTTTGGCACTGATTTATTTATATTGCTTCAAAGTATTTCTCTACAAAATACTCATTAATTACAAAGGGAAAAATGAGAAAGTCTACAATGGAGAAACTTGCAGAGACCACCTTAATCAACGGATCAACAAAGCAACCGCTGCCAGCACTCAGACAAACTGAAATCATGAGCACATGAGAGGGCATAAGAATACAACATCACTTCTGTGATGTTCCTGGTAACGAAGGATAACTAAATCTAATTATGAGGATATATCAACAAACCTCAACAGAAGGACATTCTAGCAAATAACTGGTTTGTAATCCTCAGAAGCATCAACATCATAGAATTCTGAAAAAGATGGTGTAACTGGTCCCAGTCACAAAATTAAACAGACACACCCACTAAAGGTCACATGTGATTTACTGTACTGAATCCTTCTGCTATAAAGGATTTTATGGGGACCACCGATGAAACCTAAATGGGGGTCTGAGACTTAGATGGTAAAAATATGTAAGAGGGTTATCCGGCAAGTATCCCACCATGTAATATGAAAAACAGAGGCATTTATGGCTAGATATATTTTTGGACAGCCCTTTTATATAGTAAATATTTCCTGATTTTGATGACGGTATTGTGGTTATACAGGAGAACATCCTTATTTGTATAGAAATACAACTAAAGTATTCTGGATTGCTGGGCATCAGGAGACCAATTTACTCTCCAGGGGGTTTTGTACTATTTAAACACAAAGTTCTCTGTGTTAGTCAAAGTGTTTCCTAAAAATAAGTTGATTTTAGCCAACAAATATTGTAAGGTATTTTGTACTGTATTTACAACAAATCTGTTAAATTTAAGGTTGTTTTAAACTTTTTTAAGAATTATTTTTTAAAAATAGGAAAGTGATAGCTTTAAAGCACATTTTTAACCCAAATACATAAACAGTGTCCACTTACTGCCTCTGAGAAGTCTTCTGAGGATAGGGAAAAAGAGAAAAGTGAGATACTATCATTTGTGTGGCCCATTTGGTTTTATCAGACTTTGAGGCTGTCCTTAAACTCTAGACTTCCTTCTTCTGTTCAGAATGCAACTCCTAGAGTTTGGATCACAGAGCAGGGCGTAGTCTGACACATCAACCACATCCCACCTCTATCCTCTGCCCCATTTTACAAATGAGAAAACTGAGGCCCCAGAGAGACCAAGAGTTAGAGCCAACACCTAGAATGCCCAACTCCAAACTGAAAGAAAAGGGGGCAAAGAACAACCAAACTATAAAAACAAGAACACAAAAATAATTTTAAATCTGAAATCTCTTTCCAGCATTTAAATGCTTTCATGTGGAAGACCATGTCACATGCCAACAACCCAAACCTTTAAGATTTGAGAAAACAACTCACAGCTCCCTAAAAATGTCCTCTATAATAATAGTTAACATTGTACATTTACAAAGGCTCAAATTTAGTGCCAGAAATCATGCTAAGCATTTCACATCATTTCATTTAATCCTCACAACTCTTTGAGGTGGAAACTGTTATCATCCCCCTTCTACTGTTGAGGAAATTAAGGATTGATTAGAGTCATTATGTAACTCATTTAAAGTCAGGAAGTTAGAGGAAGAAGACCCAACACTTAGCCCAGACAGTCATCTGACTTCCAACACCTGGGCTCTTAACTGCTTGGTCCTGAACTGCTCATGCCAGTTCTGCAGGCCAGCCTAGGATTTAACTGATACTACTCTATGGAGACCAGAGTCAACCGGGAATCAACTCTTCTGCATTCTCAGTCTAGACCAACAAACATTCAAGAATAGGGTGTCTTCAAATGTGACTTGTTAAAAACAAGCACTTCAAAATGGATGTGGGTATCAGAAGAAAATAATATGGAGGAAACTAAGTTACCCTAAATGATACATAATTTGCAGCACAACGTCTCAGATCCTTTAATATATTATTAACAGGCACTTTGGAGCTCTAAGGATCAGCAGACATCAAACTATCTAAGACAGAACCTTTTGCCATGGAGCAAGGCAGGCCCATGCCTTAACCTAGTAACAAGTCTCGGTGCCTTAAAAAAAAAATGCTACATAGCATAGCATTTGTTTTTGTTTTGTTTATAGAATGTTGCATCATTTCATATCAAGAACAATATAAATCAAACAACTAAAATAATCTCACACTTTTCTTTCTCAGTCTCAGTTCAAACACTCGTCTATACATTGTAAATGCACTGCCAAGAAACAAAGAAAACAAAAACGAAATGCAAAGCTAAGGAGGAAAGGAAAAACATACTACTTAATACATAAATTGGTTCAACTTAATACTAGTAAAAATAGTTTTGTCTCTTGGATCACAAGTGTTTCTTTCTAATAACTAGAGGTCATAATTTTATTTAAATAACTTGGACTTTCTTTTACGTCAATTTTTACAGACCCAGATTTCTTTCCCTCCCTGATGAAAAATTACTTATAACCTGGGAAACGTACTCTATAAAGGTCCTTTCGTAGCTCTGATTAACCACCTCCCAGTAGTGCTAAGAAGGCCTAAGAGCCATTGCTTCACCAAGGCAACTTGATAACAAGTTTCTTAGCAACATGGTAGTCACAGTAACCGTTCGCGGTGGTATTAGAATTAGGTTACCCATAGAGGTTGAAGCCAAAGGAGTAATTTAAATTCATTAAATCTATAGGCTCAATGTAACAAGAAAAGCACAAATTTTGTTAATCTACTTGTGATTCACCTATGGAATTAAGTTCTTATATAACTCTTCAGTACTAAACTAGATGAGTATTTATAGAAACATGACTCCAAATTCTCAATCAATCCTTAATGTTCTTTATTAATATTCTTGGAAATGTGAAGCTAGGTATAGGATTTATGCCACAATTAGAGTCTTTTCAATAGAATATTTTCACCAATAGATGTAACAGTATATAATTTTGATGAGGAAATTTTATACAAGCAGTAGTTACAATTCAAATACAGCAAAAATACTATGGAGTGTATACAACAGCATTCTTAAATTCCACTTAACAAGCAAATGACAAAAAAAAGCACAAGTGATAATTTACTTTAAAATCAAATATTTATATAACTATTTGCTCACATATTATAAACTATATATTAAAAGAAACAAATTCAGAATTTATATGAATAATACTTTCCAAAATTCACAGTGTTTGTGTTAGGGAAAATACCTTTAAAATTGTAATCAGGAGTTACATGAGCTATTCAAGTTTACAGTACTTGCAGCCCCAGGCATCTTCACTGTATCCCAGGTTACTCACAATTGATAAAAACAGAATGCTTTTAATAAATACTTAATGCTTTCAAACTTTTCAGTCGCATTCCACCCACTGAAAGAGTATCCCAAAAGAAACATAAGCCTGATTACCAAATGTAACTGTTATAATATAACATACAATCTCATTCATAATTATATAATATAGTACTGTTCATGTCTTATTTCACATGACAGGTAAGCTCATCTAGGACAAGAATCACGCATTTACATTTTTGTAGCTCTCAGAGTATCTAGTGGAGAGCCTGACAAACAGCAGAACCTCATGAATGGCTGCTGGCCGAACAAATGCACGAAGTAGTCCTACTCTGCAACAGTGTAACTCAGTGAGGTCCAACAATTTGGCTTCCCTGGGCCACATGGGAAGAAGAACTGTCTTGGGCCACACACATAACACATACTAACACTAACAATAGCTGATGAGCTTTAGAAAAAAGGTCACAAAAAATCTCATGTTTTAAGAAAGTTTACAAATTTCTATTGGGCTGCATTCAAAACCGTCCAGGGCTGCACATGGCCCGCAGACCACAAGTTGGACGAGCTTGGTATAATTGTTAATACAATATTATAAATTTTGCTTCCTCACCTTAATATATTCTTTGTTCTCATTCATCTCTCAGTGTGAGCACTGCAGTTATTAAAGATGATGTAATTTTTGAAAAGCTTTATTGATCTTCCTTTTAAAGCGAGAGCTTGAGTTATTAGTTTCCTCACAAAAGGACACTTCTCCACATCAAAACCATCTTCTTTTCCAACAAATACCACCAGCATGAGAAAGACAAAAGACACCAGGCTTAGCAAACCTAAATAAAATCCAGGTGTCCCAAATCCTAGATAACATCCAGCAGTGGTAGAGAACGGTGGAGGTGTCACCAGCCAGCAACTGAAGTGTTACAGAGCACATGGAGCATCAAGAACACCAAGCACAAGATTACAAATCTACAATGAATTAGGAACACGAGCCAAAGTAAAAAGCCATTCAAAATTATTGGTCTACCAAAAACAGTAATATCACATACCCACTGCACTTGAAAAGCATTCTGTAATATTATACCTTTTAATATACCTAGACCAACAATCCAACTATCATGAAGAAAAAAAAAATGATGTTGCAAGTGAGAAAGAAGTGCACTAACAAGAAAAGGAAGAGGACAGACAAGAGACTGCGGCTTAATGTTAAATACAGACAACACAAGCCCACAAATGTGCAGAGAGAAGAACAGGAGCACAGAAACAAGGAATGAACTGTCAGTCACAAGCACACAGTTAAGACACTGACTTTTTTTCAAATCAACTATATTATTCTTGACAGTGAGACTTTAGATAATGAATTCTTTCAGATAATTATCGAGTTTAAGTTTTGAAAACATGGTCTCCAATCTAAAATAAATACATTTGATACATCCAATTATGAGGAATAATTTGTATTCCAGAGCTTTGCAATTAAGTCCTTATTATGAAGTAAGTATACTGGAGGCTATATGGTCTTCTTCATAGGGGAAATCACCAAAATTAAGACAAGGTCAGAAGTCATCATGCCCTATACTTGGAGACCCTAATAGTCAAAATAAAGTAAGTTTTCTATAGAATTCACCCTCCCTGAATAAATACATGTGAGTATACCCAAAAACAGAACGGCAAATTACTGAACTTCTCCTAGGACTCATAAAACAGCCTTCTGTGAATTTGATTAATATGAGTTGGTTTTCCAGAGCCTGATCACCAACCAACCCTACTTCCATCTTTCTGTGTGAACTTAAAATTCCGTTTCCCAACCTGTGAAACTAAGAATCCAATTGTATTAGGAGAAAGAGTAGGTCTGGAATCAGAGATGTCACAGGTACCACCTCCAACCCCATCCAAGGTCATGGCAGACACACCACACAGAGCACCTTTCCCTGACTCCAGAGGCTATTTCCGGATCCTCTCCAGGGCACTGCAGTCATTCACAATCAATTGGGGAAGAGTTGGCAGGAGGGTTGAAATCTCATTTTCCTTGCTGCAAAACAGCCAGTACTTGAAAGTTAGACAAGAAGTGAAACCTAGATTGACCACTTGAATAGTCTATGAGCAACCCAGGCCTTCCGACCTCTACAATGGGGATCACTAGGAAGACAATGATGGCAGTAATAATGGCAATAATAAGTATCAGTTCTTGTGGCACTAACAATGAGGACTGAGATTCAGAGTAAAATTTACCCAGCACAATGGAAATGTTTAATATACATTAAGTTCTTCTGAGACACTCCCAGTGACCTGAAAACACACCACTGTGTTGAGATCAACCATAGTACGTAGATCAAATACTAACACAAGAGTGAGTGACTGTGAGCTTAATAGTGAGGACAGCACTAATTTAAAACACTAACTGTACACACACAGAGACACATAACACACAGAAGAAAACCCAGTGAAATGAGCCTGAAAGGACTCAGCTATGTGACCCTGGGCAAACTACGTGGCTTCGCTGAGCGTTAGTCTCTTCACTGAGAAATAAGGAGGGTTGGTTACGTTCCACAGTATCACTGATTCCTAAAACTAAATCCAACGATTTTGGAAGTGAAATGAGATTATATATGAAGGTAGTTTCAAGGTCAATGTTTTATCATTAAACAACAGACACAATGATCATTAAACAACAATCAAATTTTTCAATATTTAATCACCAACACACACTCCCCAGGTGTTACACTAAATAAACTTATCCTTAAGGTGTAGTTAATCTATCCGTTAAAGCCTATGAGCTTTTACAGGACAAAAGTTACAAACTGACCACAGAAGGGAATGTCATGACAAAGGCTGTGGGAAACAGATGCTGTAATCGGGTTCCCACCACTTCGAAGAACAGTCAGCACTTGCCCCTCACCCTCTGATAACTCCCATCGCTTCTGGGCCATCTGCAGTCTTTCCTAAGAAGGTTACATTTGAAACTGTGTAATTCTAAAAGTCAGTAACAGGACACCTCATAGGTGAATTAAAAGATGTCTCTGACTTGCCAACGTTCTCAGAGTCTCATGTTCAGTACCCCTCATTCTGCTCAACTCAGCCCTGCTTGGAGAGGTACACCTTAGAAAGCACCTTTAGAAAGGGTCATGCACTCACTCAGAGGAGGCTCGACGCACAGGAGAGAAAGTGCTCTAGCAAGGCTCCAATGGGACAGAGCAATGGTTTGGCGTGGCAGATATGAAGTCATGCTGCCTGCATTTGCATCCAATTCCCTCTCTTGCTAGCTCTGTGCACTTGGTGAAGTTACCTAACTTTATAGAGCTTCTGTTTCCCTATCTGCACAATAGGAAAAACGACAGTATATTGCCAAGGCTCACGGTAGTAAATGTTAGTTGCTGGTGTTTGAAAGTAATAAAGGATCACAAACTAGTTCTCTGCGATCAACAATAGTACAGCCAAGAATAGTACATTTCCCCATTCCAAATAATATCAGAAACATGTATGGTGTGATTTTAAACAAGGCAAATAATAAAATTTACTTAAAAACACTGGTTTTTCTGGAACGATCATTAATTATTAGATTTAAGACGGTGCTACTTCATACCCCCAAATGGAACAGACTTCCTCGTTGCCATGGTGGGCACCTGTTGAGGAGGGAGCACCTTGTCACAGAAAATCTGAAATACAAAAGCAGTCCATTCCCAATGCTGTTGCAGAGAAGACAATAGCAGAAGCGCAGGTGGGATGGGGTGGCTTCTAACAAATCTGCCCTGCGTGGAAAATCATCCATCTTCTATCACATTTTGAAAAGTAAGAGTATGTAAATGATAGTATTTTAACTGAACATTTTAAAAAATTTTCCCCTCTAAAATGGCACCATGGGGAGTTTCCTGGTGGTGTAGTGGCTTAAGGCTTCGGGGCTGGGGCTGTCAGCGCTGCGGCCTGGGTTCATTCCCAGTCAGGGAGCTACCCACATACCAAATATAAATAAATAAATAAATAAAAATAAAATAAAATAAAATGGCACCATGGTCAAAAGCAAATTATGTCTTACGAATAACAATAATTGTGAATATCCCATTATCATGATGAAAATTTACTGAGTTTAAAGTTCAGTGTTTCTTGATCATGAAATAAAATTTAAAATGCTTCCCCTGTCCTACTGACGTGGTTCATTCCTAGGGCCCTTCTTCCAGTAGTAGGGTAAGCATCCTGGCAGTGACAAAACAGCAGTGAACAAAATGCCGTACCTGAGTACAAAATTGTACAATGCAGTCTAAAATGCTGCAGGGGAGGCAAGATACGGGGGCGCAGTGAAGGAAGGAGGTGGGATAAGAGTTTCACGTTTGAAGCAGAGGGTACAGAATTGAAAACAAAGGCCAAAAGGCAAAATGTGCAAGGATGTATGCTCATATAGTTCACTGGCTTGAAACCTGTTCAACTTAAATTCAGTATCACCATTGTAAATATGAAAAAGCAAAGGGTAACTTTCTTTGCTGTAAGAGTACCACTTCTTAATGATGCTTACAAAACTTTGTTTAAAAATAAAAGTAAAATTTTAATTATACCTCAATGTACATTCCTATGGCTGAATTCTAGTCAGTAACAACGTACGTAAAGAAGTAATATGTCTTCAGGCAAAAATTCTTTAAAGTTGGTTTAAGAGTTGTAGAAATAATTGGAACAACTGTGTCTGAAATTTTTAATATTTCAATTACACACTCTCCAGAACTGATCTATGCTTCAGGTATTCAAACAGTCATTCCTCCAACATTTACTGAGTGCCCAAGTGCAAAGTATTGCTCTGAATGACATGCAGGTGAACAAGACACCCAAAATCTCTCATTGAAGCTCATCTTTCTGTCTCAGCTGGTAAGAGTGGTCAGATGGTCAATAACCAATAAAGTAATTCTCTTACGCATCAAAACTACCCAATGAATAAGCAGAAGTCAAGTAAAGTTTCACCTAAGACAATTCCATTTATTTTTCAAAGCAAAGAGAATATTTTATAATAGAATTTTAAAATAGTGCTTTAAAACATGCAATACAGACACTTAAAAAAGAGGGAAGTTCTACAGACACTTTTAGACAGATGAACATACACAAAGCTAACTCACTAAGATGTGGAGAAAAGAAGTCAACCCAGCATTTCCACATCTAGAGATGCAACTATACTTGAAACGCTTTCAAGAAGCAAACCGAGGTGTTTGTGCAACAACCAAGCTTGCAATAAACTGGAAAGATAATTTAGACAGACTAATAAGTATATCACTTACCTTAAACAATTACAAAGACAAGATTTTACAATAGTTCCCTACTTCCAGCCACTATAAAAAATAAAAGTTAAATTATGTTGTCAAAGACAACTTTGACTTTGAAACTCAAAGAAACTGTGGGTCATTCAATTGCTGTTGATGATGACACTGCAAAGTGATAGTGAGGTGTTTATAATGAAGTAGTAGTATTTATACTACAGCTTTAAAACTATAAGAAATAACAGGGTAGGGGAAAAAAACTGAGATGGAAAAATACTCAGCCTCAACCTCTCCTCACGACCTCATCTGCTAAAGGCAAAAACAAAGACAGAGGAGGTATCAGGTCCCTCCGAATTTCCATTATTTTCCTCCCATTTACTTCATTTTCATATGGTGGCATGGAATTTGTATACTAGTATAAAAACAACATAGAGCTAAGGCACTAGAAACCAAGAATTTGGGGAAATGGCATGTACATTTCCCCCTGCAATCAAGTTTATGCACTTTGTCAGGCCTTTCCAACACTGTGGGGGTTGTCAATGAGTTCGGGGTGGTTTTCTGGGCAGTCATCCATAACTGTGCCCTACCTATAAATTTTCAAATTCTTAACTGAACTAATAAAGCAAGTAATTCAGAAGCTTTTAAAAGGACTTCACCACAATGCTCAAATCCAAAATTGGGAGTTTTTATACAATATAATATTATCATGGAGGTGAGGAGAAAAGTATACGTTGACTGACCAAACTACCATTCTAAACAGGACAGAAAACAACAGTACTGTCCCATTTCAAATGGTACATATGGTCAGCCTACTGACACCTTGAATTTAGCCCTGTGAGACTGGGCTGACCATGTCTACTGTTTGAAACTGGGAAGTAACATTGTTTTCTATACTGTTTAAATGGGTACATCTGGTCAGCCTAAGAGTATACAATCCCAGATTTTATTTGGACAGCATAAAGAAACACTGACTGTGCATGGACTCAAAATTACTTAATTTTCCTGCTTCCGGCTTCCACAAACTACAAAGCTATAGTAGACAGAGCATGAGAGAGAGAAGGAGCATGTTGGAGGAAGGAAGTTATGAAAGTAATTCTAATGAGGCTGAATTTATGAAAATGCTTTAAGCTTTTTAACGTTTGAAAGCCTTACCTCAACTTTCATTTGTCTTTCCTCATCTAGCCTCTCACTTGAGATGCTTGCCAACACATCTACAATCTTTTTTTCAATTATATTCACTCTTTTTATTGCCTGATCTTTTTGAAACTTAGTCCCCAAAAGGAGTAATAGCTCCCAATAACTAGCAATCCACTAAGATTTCAATACAAACTTACTGTATTGAATTTTTGAGAAAGAGGCAAAAAAGGTACAAATCTAAACTAAATTAGTGCAAAAAGTGTTCCCTTGTAATTAAAAATCACAGCGAATACATTAGACAAATTATTTTTCTTTGTGAGGAACTATATTACCAATACAAAGTTCAAAGAATCCACTGGTCTGTTCTCTGGCAACAGTAGTTAAATTTTCCTGTAACTGTAATAAACATATTCTAAATAAAATAATACAAGGTAGCATGATACACTGCAAACAGAAAATGGAAGTGAGTTTTGTTCATTAATTTCTAAAATTAAAACATTCACTTTGACATATCCATAAACAGCAGATTTCTGTGGCAAAATACAATCATTAAACACTTGAAAATAGAATAAGTACAGGCTGTAAAAAACTGGATGTCTCTGGTTTTCCCAAAATACGAATGTAAGTAACTGAAGCAGAAATTCTCTGGGTTTACAGGGCAGATAATCTTTCAGAGTTGATGTCTTCCACGTCTATCTGGATTGGTTATCTCTCTAATCAATTTCTAGGCTATCAGGCCAATCAAAGGGGATGGTAGGAAGAAGATACGGTGCCAAAAGAGGCCAGAATATTTTTTAAGTCTACCTGGTTGGGGGCGGCAGGGGCGAGGGGAGAAGGTAAACAACAGAAGTCCTTCCCCATCCTTTTATAAATGAGAAGGTGATAGGTCATGTGAAAATCATTATACATTTGACAGAACCTACTAGAAAGGACCCAAATCAAATGGAAAATGGGGCTGAGATGGTCTTCTGTGCTAGATCCGTGTTCATGACAGTAACCATTCACAAAAACACACAACTTCAAAACGGATTTTGTCTACTTTCCTGAAAAAAAATTTATAGATAATTTTCTAGTGCTTGGACACTGATTTCCAGACTGGTCACAACATTCATTCTTAAAAGTTTAATTTTGAGTTTTTGGGTTTGTTTTGTTTTTTTTTTAACTTCTGAATCTTAAAAAAAAAAAATCCTTTGTAAGAGCTATGAAAAGGGATAAAAGGAAGAAACTCTGCTAATGAGCACTTCCTGGTGAAATACTTTGAAAAACGTATTTCCTTAAAGCTGCAGGAGAAAAGCTCCTTAGACTGTGCTGGGGAAGACTGGCTCCGCATCAGCAATGCCGCCGCCGCCGCCGCCGCTGCTGCTGCAACGTCAGCCTCCTCACCACACACCTAGCCAGTCCACTCCTCTACCCTACAAGGTACACAAACCATTTGCCTTTCCAGTCAAGCCATTTGTCAGTAAAATCACTATTTCAATTAAGATCTGAAACTTTACAGACCCTGGATTTGCTCTGTTTGGCTTTTTTTTAAGCCTGGTTCTTTTTTTTCCCTTGCCCTTTCTTCATACTGTCCTAGGCTGTTAAACAGAACCAATAACTACAAACCTATTGCTTATTTTTGTAAGTTTTCCCAGAAAGTACACACCCTGCATCTCTCTTATGCAGTGTTTTCCTCATAGTTGTTACCACCTCTGGTGATATTAACACTTATGTGTTTAATTCTTTCTTACCTATTTCCTCCCAATTCTGTGTGTTCCATTTGCTGCCATCATCTCAACACACAGAACCGTGCATGGTATTGTCAGTGCTCATTAACATGAGGTAAATAAAAAAATAAAAGAATAATGCAAGAGGCAAGAGAGTACAGATTACAACTCAGGGCTTTGAGGTCAACTGAAACCTGGGTTCAAATCTCCACTCCACCCCTTGATAGCTATCTGAATCTTGGATAAATTACTTTTACTTTCTACACTTCTATTTCTTGATTTTTGTTTTAAATAACAGCATGTATCTCATAAAGTAATTATGGTGATCAGAAGTTTACACACCTAGCTTACAGTAAGAGTAAATGAAAACTAGCTAGTAATATTAATGTAAATCACTATGCCAAACTGGTGGGGAAGGTGAGACAGAGACAAGAAATCCCAAGTCTCAATGCAACTGGCTGAAATACTGAAAAGTCAATCAGACTTATCAGATTGACAGGACTTCCAGCCTTATATCTCCAAAGTTGAAGAAAGGCTGAGTGAGGAAGAAAATACATCCTTCTACAGTTTAATAATTTTATAATGTAGTCGAATTCAGTAATACTAACACTTCCAAGCGTTATCAGTCAAGAAGAGTAATAGGCCAGGCAGATAAACTGCTAAGACTAGCAAAACTTGGATATATGAAAAACATGAAATGCCACTCAAGACAAAAAGCAATGTAATGTTATCCAAAGACGAAACATAGATTTAACTGTATTTCTAACAACAACTAAAAGTGGGTTCAAATGACAAACATTCTAACAAACTTCTCTCTCTCTCTCTAAGAACTGTACTGGACATATAATTAAGCAAATTGCTTTAATGACAGGGCAAAAGAGAAATAAAAATCAAGAGTCTTTTAATGTATTTGCAAAGTAGGAGAAATTCTAGGTTTTATAATAGTACATGATAATTATAAACCTCTGGAAATAAAATCGAGAGCAACAAGACAATTTTCATTTCCTACTTTATCAGAAATTTAAATTTTGTATAACAGATTGTGTTTTTTAAATAATCAAACATAAAAGCTATCAGACAGAAATGCTGACTCACTAACCAGAAAAGTCCCATTTCTTAAAAAGCACGTAGTACAAGGAAGACCTGGATTTGGCTACACAAATTCCAAAGAGTAGCCACCCAGGGGCTTCTGATTTCTTCTGCTTAGAACCTTTGTGTCACAGAAAGTGAAAGCAATCTAGGATACTCATCCTGCAGCTTGCTTTATCTTGCTTTGACTTGCCAAAGAGACAACACAATCAGCTTTCTGTAATTTCTCTGCAGCTAGTGTGGCAAAAGGGTGGGGTTTGGAGCAGAAAGCTTAGTGTAACACTCAGATTTCCTTTTTAACATTTTTTTAAACTTATAAAATATTTCATCTCTACTTCTCATTCACATATCTAAAGTTCATTACATCTTGTCAGTAAATTAAACAGATTTTACAAAGAACACTTAAAATTTACTCCAAATATCACATTTTTATTTCCATTGGCATTAAAAACATGGATGATATTCTCAAAGCAGAGAAACTTTCTCACGATTCCACGTTAGAAATCCCGTGACCTTAAAAAGTTCTTACAGTTTGCTTTTGGCTGCAGCTGATGAGCACTGCTGCAAATGTAAACCACAGCCTGACACTGACTGCTTACCTTGCAAATGCCTTGGGCATAAGTGTATCCAGCACAGCTGCCAGAGCTCTGCCTGGGTGGACACACTGGATAGGGGGTGGGCCACAACCGGCAAGGGATCGGTCACTGTTTCCCACATAACAGGAAGAGCCCAGGAAGCTCTGAGCCTAAGGAAGTGTCTCTCAGTGTCTGGCACCTATATCCATCCATTGCACTGCCCAGACCTCCGGCCAAGCGGCTCTGACTCAACCTTGGGCCCTGCTCTCCAGCTGCTGGTGCGAGACCACAGACAGCACCAGCCTGACTCACATTTCTTCCGGACTCTATCCTTCCGTTGACCACACCAGCTTCTTAAATTGTCCTCTATAGCCTTTGCTTGCTTCTTCCGTGCCTGTTGGCAAAGGTTTTTTCCCAACTTATCTTGCTGATTCTGATGGGACAAAAGGAAGTCACAGCCACAAGTGCAAAGGCGACCCAAGGCTTAAGTCACTATGGCTGAGAAGGGAACACACTTAAAAAGACTTCGGGTGCTGAATCCCAAGATCCTATGAAACTCAACAGGTCACTCAGCATCACTCCCAGGCCAAAGGAAGGAAAAGGAAATAATGGACAACCTTCTTTTACTTAGGAGTCTAGGAAAATACGATGAGGCTACCCAAGGAAACCCACTTGGCGGGTGAGCAGCAGTCTGTTCTCCTCCGAAGGCCCTGATACATGTGCCTCTTCGTTGGCCTAAGGAGGGAGGAGGTACCCAGTGGCTAGGTTTAAAGAGGACATGCCAACACTCCCCTTGGCCACAGAAAGTAAATTCCAAAGGCGTACCGTTTCAACATCAAATGAGTATTACCTGATCAGAATGTCTCTATCATTTCAAATCTTATTTCTAGGGTTTATTCTGGGAGAGAATCAAAATCAATTAGAGATTATCTTTACTGAGAAAACCAGCATTTCCCAAGCCATTTTTATACATAATGGCTTCCCTCATTAAATGTTTTTCTCCCCGACTTAAACCATAGCCTCCAAATTATACCAGTTTTTCTTGTTTTTGAGATTAAAACAGGATCTAGAAGATCCCTCCCAATTTTAAGACACAAAGAATCTATAAGCAGTACCAGTTTTATAGCTGGTTCCAGAAATTGAGGCATATTTTATCATCACTCTATAGGCTCCCATTCAGAGGCAACGTCTCATTCGAAACTGTTGCTGACTCTGCCTGTGTACCGTTTCTCTCAATAGCACTAGATTCCCACAGCGCCTATAAACCTGCTTTGACAACCCCCTCCCATACTCCTCCATAGCTCATTAGTTAGAGATACTCAGAATTCCCACAGCAACTAACACAGGGCTTCATATATATTACAGTAAGCAAGCAAACACTTGTTACATAAATGAATAAACAGAGGATTCCATACAACTTACTCTGAGTTTTATTTACACACACACATCCACACATACAGCATGGCCCCATGGAACCATGCGTTACACCTAAAGACCACAGCACATACTTAGAGGTGAATCACACAGGTTCTCAAACTGTAATGAGCCCCAAGATCACTTCAGAGGCTTGTTAAAGTATAGTTTCCAGAACCTTACTTTCAGAGCTTCCACCTGAATAGGTCTGCAACAAGTTCGAGATTCTGCATTTTTACCAAACACCCAGGAGGCACACATCTGAGAGAGACCATCCAGCTGCATGGTCGGCAGAAGCATGACTAGCACCAAGAGACAACACTGCCTGTCCAGTCCCACTCCTATGTGCTTCAGAGGAGACGTGCTTGCTTTGCCTGGGGCCCCACTATGTTCAAGGAACAAGGGCAATCAATACAGGCCAGTGTGAAGAGAGGAGGAAGAAGAGAAAGGTTTCCATGAGTCATGAAGTCAAAATGTGGCCAGTTAGCGTCACCATAAAAACATGGTCAGTGACTGTGGAATGTAAAACCCGAAAAAGGTCATTCAGTCACTCCCCTCATCAAACGGGTGCGGAAGCGAAGGCCGGGAGATAAAAGGACCTGTCTGAACTTGTACAGTTGGGGAGTGTACGTACAGTGTTTCCAGGGAGGGGAGGGCACAAAATGCTGGTATCCCAGTTCTTACCATCTTGCCTGTGTACACGAAATGAATGTTTTGTTTAAATATAGATGTTTAAATTGCCTCAAAGTAATTTCTGCGCTCACATCCTGTATTTACCTTGATCACAATCATTATTTTTATGAGGACTCCATGGCCCACCAGCCCCTACAGAATAGCAATATATAGAGTAAACCATTTCAAATCCATACATTCCAGAGACAAACCAGTTTTCTGGCCAAACTAATATTTATGGTATTCTTATTTAATCACAAGGCAGAAATATGAAAATCAAAAATATGAGATCTTACCCTTCAGGAGAGTGATGGAATAGGACTGAACAGAGCAATTGGAAGTAAAAGACCCCAGGGTTTTCAGAACGTGGCACGGGGCTTTTACCCACGAACTACCTTAAACTTCTTCCAATTTTCCTTTAGCTCTGAACTCCTATTATAACTTGCATTTTTATCCCTTTTACCATCATTCTCTCCAGATACCTTTGGTTCCAAGACATAATAAAATGACAGGAATGTGGGACTGCAGGGACATCCCAGCTTCCTGGGTCTCCACACTTCACATGTCAAGCTTTTGTTGCTTTTCTTTCCCTCCCATTTCCCCCGTAGTTCCCACAGCTGCAGCCCTGACCCCTGCAAAACTTTGGCCAAGCCCGTTAACTCTTACCAGTCTGCACCTACTGTCAAGAAAACACTTCTGAGCACTAATTTGAAAAGTTCACAGGCAGTGTTAAGAAAAACTTATGACTGTCTCTTCCCACCTGGCTTTAGAAAGTCAATACATGAGCTTTCACGTGACAATGCAGCTGGCTTCCTACAGCTGCCCCCCAGGCCTTAAATCCATACAGCAGTGTATCATGCCCAAGGGGTTGCCCAGGGTTTCGGTCTGTCTGGTTTCCCTGCATCAGCATTCTGGCTACATCAGCCAGTGCAGCATTGCTGCAGTGGTGCTTTAGTCTCTACCCACCCTGCTTCACCCAATCCTATCCCATACTGTGACCATTACATTTGGCAATCCAGAATAGACAGAGGCTGAGGGCTTGGGCTTCAGACTCAGATTAGAGTTCAAGTTCAGCTCCTCTGTGACTAGGTGTGTGGTCCCAGGCAAGTTACTAGCCTTTCTGACCCTCTCTCAGCGCTGGCTCCTCCCTCATCCTCCCCAGGAAATCTGCCCCTACAGCAGGAACTGAGTTTTCTAACCCAATTCAAAGATTATTTTTATTTGGCACTTATTTAAAGGCAACTAACAAAAACAGCTCTTGAATACAAAGAACGAGTTGAGATACTCCACGGAAGGCTAAGCCTCTTCAAGTAGCAAGGCTTCGAATGGAAATCTCACTGAAAACCACCACATTCTCAGAGTTCTTGTGTCCACTTCTTGTCATTTTTCAGTCTTGTCACCACATCTCTCTGCTAAATCCCCTCCCTAAAAATTTGCTGGTTTTAATCTCATCTAGTCCAAAAAGCCAAGAGCTTCACTGGAACCACAAATGAACTAAACAACACCGGGTGCTAGTGAGGGAATGAAGGGCTCTTCTATGACTCCAGTTTTGATGTTTCTGAAATCACTGGCTCATCAAAGGCCTTTTCAACCCCTTGCTTGGTTGGTATTAGTTTGGGAGTTGAACACAGGACTGTGTTCTGTTAACCAACGTTTCAGCCAAGTAGGGCCTGAATACCTATATTAAGTTCTCAATTGATGGAGGAAATTTTATATTCTGTGTAAACACTTAATATTCAAAAAAGAAACAAAACCAGGTTTATAAAAATTGTAGAAATGAAACTATTTGGTACAGAACAGTTTTCATTTCTATCCCGTCAGCGCAGACAAGAAATATTAGGGCAGAAGTTTTACATCTCTACTAACTGTGGTCCCTCCCCAGGAGCAAAAGTGTCCTCTCAGGGGAGCCCTGGCATCTCATCCACATTCTCCAAGTTTCTCACGTATCATGGTAATCATGTGTTTATGTGCCAGCTTTAGATTTATGGCTTTCTCTACAAATTCCTCTCCCAGATTTATTTACACCTCTTTAAAGGCACAATCTGGGTCAAACTCATTTTATATCTTCCACAGTACTCAAAATATAAAAAGAACTCAATAAATTAGTTATTTGCTAAATGAAGATACAGTCAAGGTTGTTCTTACTGCTTGCTGTAGCTGCAACTACATCCCAAAGGTGAACTTTCCTCACACACACATACTCTAAATGGACCCTTTCCAAGTGACTTTCAACACATAGAACCATCCAAGGTGAGAACAAAAAGGAAAACAAAGGATGAAGAGACTGAAAGTTTAGCTAACATGCCTCCCCCACTGGACTGTAAAGTCCCGAAGAAAGTGTTTGAAAGAACAGCTCAGAAGCTTTAGAGAAAACCCTTTCTCTACTCAGTCTCCTCCACTCCTCCATTCAACAGAGGCCTAAAGATGACAAGAAGATAAGGAGTTACAGTCATCATCCTCTGTGGAGTTTTTCCCTTGACAATGAACTAGTTTTCCATCACCAGTCTGAGATAACTGAGAAACAAAAGCAGTATGGTACAAGGACCTTGAACTGTCAGGTAAATCAGCAAAGCAGCGAGAGCAAAGCAGTGGGGGCCTGATAGGACACAAAAATGAAAATGTGGAGAGCAGCTGGGAACCCCTCCAAGAGAGGAAATTAGGCCATGGGACCTGGTGGACAACAAATGGGGGTGGGGGAGAAGGTCTCCAAAGTCCATAGATAATCAGCCATTTGGCCAAAGCATGTATGAATAATTGGGAATTAACTGTATATGCAAATGACTTCACCTCGTTTACCATAGCAGCTAGATAAACACCACGTTTAATCCAGTAGGAGGCTGTTCAGCCCTAGCCTGAGACCATTTGTCTTCCTTCTCCACAATTTTATAGAAATTTCACCTTGCCTTTGCAGGCGCCCTCTCCATCTGTGTAAGGCTTCTGTTTATTTTGAAGAGCCTGATTCGACTTCTCAAAGCTAAGGTTTGAATAGGACTACATTATTCCAGATGCTCTGTCTAATAAAAAAAAAAATTCTTTCAAATCCAAAGATTCAAAACATTAACATAAAGATAGAAAATACTCAGGGACCAGCTGTTACAATTAACAAACTGCTTATATTTTCCCTTCCGTTGGCTTAAATGTACTAAAAGGAATTTTAAGCAAGATGAGACTGCCATGCAGAGTTGGGAGTTTTAAATAGTTGATTTTCATGAGTTTCAGTCTAAAAATAATGGTACGTTAGACCTCATGTTGCATAAACAGGCTTCAAATTCACAAGACTGAACTTTGTGTGGGACTCACCATGCAGGACAAAATAAAGCAGTCAGAAACTGAATGAACTAACTTCTGCAATAAGGTTCAGTATTGGGAAATGTGTGATGCTTAAGAATTTTTCCCCTAGAGAACAAGAGTAGTCTTCCCCAAATATGCTCAAATGCTCTCTACTGTAACAAGTTGAATGATGAATTTGCCCTTTGGACAGGGAAAATGGGAGTCATTCTGCACCTTGAGGTGTGAAAGTGGCACAGTTTCACAGCCCCCACCAGGAGCAGCCCACATTCCCCTAGTCTGAGGAGGTGCCCACTTTCTCCCAATGGGCATCTTTTACTGCTCTCGTGAATGGATTCTCAGTTCGCTGATGGACTGCGAGTTTTCCCTGTAAACAACACATTCCTGAGTCATGTTATATCAACACGGAATGAGCCCCACTGGCAGCTTCTAACTATTCCCATTTCAGCACTCCTGCCACAGCTACTGCCTTCCCTTCCTAAAACACGGTGAGGCTTCAAACATCTTGAACATAATTCACACAGTAGCTCAAAAGTTACACATCAGGCTTCTTCTAAAAGCAGTGTGTTCAAGGAACCCATCAGAATGGTTCACCTCTAGTATCTTAATGGAGAAGTTGCTATTAAGTTGTTTGGTAACACTTGAGCTTTAATTTAAAATAATTATACTCAAGTTTAAGGGTTCCTGTGATCAAAGACTGTGAGACAAGGCTTGAGACCACCACCAGAGAGATGTGCAATAGGGGAAGTAGGTAACACTATGAAAGCAGAAAAGGGAATTTGCAAACTCCCTAATCATTTACCCTGTGCAAAAGCATTTCCTCTTTCATAATGTATCTGCTTCATTATGAGGTCTGACAATTAAGTTCATGAACTTGCCACTGTGCACTTACGCTGGCAGCACCGTACAAAGAACTTGGTAAGGTTTCGTATCTGTGTCTCACAGCGGTGTTCGTGTCGACCTGTGGTGGTGTCTTACTCAGTGGCATTCATTATTGTTATTTCGTGTTTTTATGTGCCATCATGAGAATGAGAGCAATGAACAAACATTAAATTTCTTGTTAAACTTGGCAAAAGTGTAAGTGAAATCAGGGACGGTGTACAAATGGATTAAATGTTCTACTGAGGGGAGAGAAAGTGTCACTGATCAAAAGAGGTCAGGGCGGCCAGAAACGAGAAGAGCTGATGAAACATTGCAAAAATTTGTCAAATTGTGTGTCAAAAATTATTGGCTCACTGAGAGAGGCATAGCAGAACAAGTAAACATCAATACAGAAACAGGAAAACCTTAACTGAAGATCTTGGCATGAGAAAGGTGTGTGTAAAAATGGTCCAAAAGGAGCTCACCGATAACAAAAGCAAAAGAGAGTTGAAGATAGCCAACGTCTTTTGGAGAGGCAAGATGATGTTTGGGGGCATGTTATCATTGGAGATGAAACATGGGTGTACCAGTACTACCATGAAACAAAGCATCAAGTGCACAATGAAAGTCAGCCATTCTCCAGGACTAAAAACGTCCCATCAGTCCAAAACAAGAGTCCAAATGATGTTGCTAACCTTTTTTGATATCAAAGGGATTGTTCATTATGAATTCATACCAACTGGAGAGTCGACCAAGTTTACTATTTGGAAGTGCTGAAAAGGCATGAAAAAGTTAGACAAAACGACCTGAAGTTTTCACCAACAACTCATGGCTCTTGCATCATGACAATGCACCAGTTCATATGGCACTGTCTGTGAGGGAGTTTTACTTGGAACACCTTCCCTGCTCAACTGATCTGGCCCCAATGACTTTTTTCTTCACCCAAAGATGAAGAAATTATTGACATTTTGATGACATTAAGGACATCAAGTGTCATACAACGACAGTTCTAATGGCCATTCCAGAAAAAAAAGTTCCAAAATTGCTTTGAAGAGTAGGCTAGGTGCTGGCATCAGTGCACAGCTTCCCAAGGGGAGCACTTCAAAGGTGACCATAGTGATATTTAGCAGTGAGGGATGGAGCACATTTTCCAGGATGAGTTCACGAACTTAACTGTCAGACCTTATACTATATTTGTAACACTATACACTAATTCCAGTTTCTTTTTCTCTGATTTATGAAAAGGGAAAAGCAAATTTCCTTAGACAAACTCCACGAGAGAAGTTAATAATTTAAAATTTTTCCATAAATTGTTTTATTGGCATTTTCTCACAACAAAAAATAAAGAACCATTTTAATGCCCACATTATAAGGATGAGAGGCATTAAGACAGAAGATTAAATACAGATATACTAAAACTGGCATCACTCAAGACAGAATAAACCCTTAGCAACCCAGTTCTGGGTCTTCCTTTAATCTTTCATTGAAGAATTTTTAAAAATTAAAAAAATGAAGCAGACTCCTTATATTTAAATTGTGATAGTTTTTAAAACCGTAACTTGATAGAACAAGTGAAAAACATAAGACCTGGATGATATAAATGAATATAAAAATAGATATCAAAACATCAAACCAGTATGTCTAAACCTGTTATTTATAAACTACTTGACATGTAAGGTTTAAAAGAATCTGGGAATTCCCCAGGCAAGTTTTTGGAAATGTATTTTTGCTGTGTTCCCATGGAGATATACCTCTTCAATACCAGTTCTACTTCATTTCTTCCCCAGGTCTAGTCAATAATACTCTTCCCCCAGGAAACATATTGCTTTGGAATAACTACAACAATAAAAAAGATAGGATCTTTGAATTTTCCCTCATATTTGTAGTATTAGACATTCCTTTCTCTCTCCCTCTTCTCTCTCTCCCTCCCTCCCTCTCCACCCCTAACACACACACACACACACACACACACACACACACACACTCCAGAAATTGAGATCTAGGTAATTCTAGATTCTCCTAGTTCTAATCTTAGCTTTCCTTACTTGTTGTTTTTTTTTTTAATCCAGAAATTGAGATCTAGGTAATTTTTGGTCATGGGTTAAATGCACTGAAAGTATGGAAATTCCCAGAGGAAACAAAAAGAAATGTCCATTTCTAGACATGCTTTAGAAAACATACATCAAATTGTAAATCCTTGCTCCCCCATTTACCTACAGACAGCATTAAAAGCTGCTGAATCATTTAGACCACTGAGTGTTTGAATCGTGATAGTATAGCATATGTTTGCAGGCACATCATGTTGACTTTTTATAAGACACAAAAGAGGAGCAATGGAATGACTGGCTATGAAGCAATGGCTCTCTTAAAATAATAAACCTTAAAATGTTTCTAGTCCACCACAACATACCTATTTTGCTACAAACATATCTACTTTCACCACATGTCCACCTCTCAAATGCTGGCTTCCATTTATATCCCTGAACAATGTTGCTAAAATACAGGGCAGACCAAGGATAAAACCACTGTACACATCTGGTGTTTATCAGGGGAAACCACACAACTGGATTTTTTATTTTCAAAGTATTAATGCTTTCATTAGTGATGCACACAGCTGGTTTCTGCTGCCTACTAATCAGAATTGTAACACACAAGCACACGGACTCCAGCATAACCATGCTAAGCTGACTACATTCAGCTGGAAAGAGTTGGAATTCTGTGTGTCAGGGGAGGTGCCCCTGTACTTCACCCCCCACCCCCTACCCTTCCCCAAAAAAGGTTAATACAGCTGTTTTGTGACATTCCTCTCAGGAATGTCAAAAGAAAGAAAGCAATCCCTCCCACCAAACCTCCCCCAAGCCCATCTCCACCAGTATTACGTTCTCTGTTCATACTACTGTATGAACAGAGCTTTAAAAAGATATTTCATTCTTTAATTAAAAAAACAGAGAAAAAGTGCTGAGCATTTACGTTTCCAGTAGTAATAAGTGCCACTTCTACAAGGACAAGGCAGAAAGCAAGCAGATTTTTCTAGTAAATAAGAAATGTGAATACTAGCTCAGACTCACATAAAAAGGAATGGCAATTTCAGAGATGATGAATACGTGTTTTTGAACCATGTGTTCTTAAAGTACATCCTGAGCCTGTCTTAATATAATCATGTGAAACATTTATGTACTTGTCTGATGTGTCATTTTGGTTTCTAAATAAAGGACCAACTTCATTTTGAAACACTGGACACAGGAGCTTCAGGCTCTACATTTCCGTAGACCTCCCCTCTCAGCTCGGCTTACTACCTTTGCAGGGCTACACAGACCAGGCACACAAGGCCTTTGTGTATAGGTCTCAGCCACATAGCTTCATACAGCCACTGGCAGAGGCCGCCAAGGAGTCCCTTTCTTTTCCCAACTAAACACAAAGGCTTCATCTTACAGTAAACAGAGAAGACTTTTAACATTAGTGCAATACTAAGGCAGTGATGCTACAAAAGTAGCTCAAAGATTTGCATAATGAAATTCTACTGTCTTGGTTTGAACTCAAAACTAGGTATTTAAAAAAAAAAAAGGTCAATAACCAGAAGGGCATGTTTCAGTATCCGAAAGTTACAGTTACAAAACCCTAACTTTTATCTGAGCTCTCCTCCTTTATCAGGAAGCTTGGAGAAGACCAAGTAAAAAGCACAGAAACTACACACAGCCCTGTTTTTGTATAATGTTCCCACCATCTCTAACCACGTGTGGCTTTTGTCCTTCATGTCGTCCACCAAGCCCACCTGACTCCAGGAGCAAGCAGTAGGCGATCACATCACTACACCCTTCCTTCCTCTCTCCCATCAGCTCTGGAGTTACATTGGAATGAAGACTGGAGGCAAAAACGGGCAGGTAAGACATGATTCATCTGTAAGCCATGAAGCATAAACCCTGCTCACCTCCTCAGCCTCAGTCAATACCACAAACAAAGGTGAAGTCTGGTATCTGCCCAGTCTCAAAGGCAGAGCTCACTGCTCTGTGGCGCTTGTGGTATGTTCATGGGGGGGGGGGGGGGGGGGGGGGGGGGGGGGGGGGGGGGGGGGGGATGGGGCATAGATGGGAAGGGATGACAAATATATGATTTCTCCACCATCCTGAATATTCCACACTTAACTAAAGAGTGACAGAGAAGGTTCTGACAGCTCCTGGGAAGGGAAATGTCACAGGAATCTCCAGAATTAGGAAATAATTGTCCCCTTCTACACTTGCATTTCTATTTTTAATAGAAGTCAGAGTAGGGGAGAAAAGTTGACTTAATATTTTTAAATACATAAATTAAATACAAAGATAATAAAATTTAAACAGAAAACTTAGATTTGAATGTTAAGCATTCTACTTGAAGGAAGGTAAATGGGAAACCCTGATGGGAAGCCAGTTCTCCACAGCAGCAGGGGCAGGACAGAAACTCATGCACTCTGTTTTTTTAAAAATACCTTTTTTTTTTTTTAAAAGTTTAAGCAATGAATTTACTTCTTTGTGGTAAGCATAAAATGTGAAGACACCACGTGAGAATGTTCAGAAAGTGCTATTGAAATGGGAATGGTACCGGTAAACTTTCAGAACAGGTAACAAGGTTGAGGGGTCCAGGCCCAGCAGAAGCAAATGGACCAGAGCAGTGTGTTTGGCACGTACGCTGCTCTCATCACTTGTGTTAAGTGACATGCTTCCTAATGAGAACAAGTTAAGTTCGTCAGCCCACTCTTTTCAAAAAGCAGGTATCATAAAGTCAGTCCCTGTAGTCGGGGTTTTATTCTGGCTGCATGGCCCTATCTATGAAATGGTTTTTAATGATTTGATATTTACTGGCTAAGTAGCCAGGAAACATGACTCATCTCCACAGTTCTTCACTGTTGTTTTCCAACAGTCATCCAATCCCCGTTGCACACAAAACTGTCCTGTTTAGAGAACATTCCTTGAGGAGGCATTTAATCTCTGCATGCATTTTCGTTTTTGTAACTACTTTGTGAGCACACACAAGCAGGAGAGCCCCCCCACCCCCGCACCAACTGGCTTCCTCACTCAGTACCATACACAACCTCTGGCAACCCCAGTGTTTCCCCTCGAAGGGCTGTTGTCCACCTCTAGCAGCACCAATGCCACTTTCCACATTCTTCAAGTGTTGAAGGCACCCTTGGAACAGAAATGACTGTGAGTGCTGACATGGGCAGGCTGGTGAAGAACCTCAAACATCGTCAGTGCCCTTTCAGGTGTCACCCAAGAAAGCACGCGTTAGCAAAACTTGTACATCGAGGTAGGAGAAGAGAAAACCCTAAGCAAACTAGCTGAGCTATTCGACTTCAAGGGCCATTGTTTAAGTACTATATTTTGCCATGTATAATGTGGATTTTTTGGTCCAAATTTGTGAAGGAAAATTAAGGATGCACATTATACATGGGTAGTACTAATTCCATATCTATATAAATATTTTTAATTCTTTTATTTATGTTTGAGTTAAAAGTGTAACTCTAGAAATCAGTAACATGTCGACATCCCTGAACAAAATAATACCCTGGAATATGATAATAATTGTTTTGTTGAATTTATGAACTTGCAACGATGCAGCCAATGATGCAATGACATGAAACAAAGAGCAACATAGTTTTGTCCACAAAGTGACTCTGACTTGATAAGATTGGTGATGCCGACTTTATTAGCATAAGGTGAAGAGCGTGACTTTTCTTCTGGCTAATGAAGAAAACGTCGAAACAGTTTTCTTACACTGCTAGCTTTAAGCTAATGGTTATTAAATATGTTCAAGAACCTAGCAACAGAGCTGCCGAGAGACCCTGGGCCTCCTCCCACAGGCAGTGTCATCAGACTGTGGAGCAACAGCAAGGAAAGCTTCCCCAGACGCCAAGACCAGAGAAGGCAATGCGAGGGGAACCTCCCGAGGGGCCGGAGCGGAGCAGGAGGTGAAGACCTGGATTCTTGAGTGGCATCACACGAGGATCTCTGTTTCAACCAAGATGATACAAGAAGAGAATATAAGGATGGCAGGAGGAAAACAACTGACAATTTCTCAGGGACACCTAAATGGCGCTTTAACTTTATGAAGAGAGAAGGTTCAAGCATGAGGATGTGAACGAAACTTGCCCAAAAACTTCCAGCTGCCTATGAGGATCAACTTTTGGAATTTCATTGTTATGTTATCATCAACTTTCGAAAGACTTACAACTTTGAGCTGCCCCAAGTCACCGACATGGATGAGGTCCCACTGACATTTGATGTGCCATCCAACAGCACTGTGGGCACCAAAGGAGTAAAGGCCACAGCTGTGAAAACCAGTGGACACGAGAATACACTTTTCACTGCTGTTCTAGTCTGTCGCACCACCCATGATCATCTTTTTTAAAAAAATTTCTTTTCCAAAAGAAAAGATTTTGAGTGCAGTTATTGCCCACGTGAATGAAAAAGGATGGCTGAATGAGGTTGGCATGAAAATCTGGTTGAACAAAGCCTAGTCACGAAGGCCTGGAGGATGACTTAAAAAGCCAGCTTTGCTTGTTTTTGATCACTTCCAAGCCCACGTTACACAAAGTGCAAAA
This sequence comes from Lyroderma lyra, assembly GCA_004026885.1. Classification (NCBI taxonomy): domain Eukaryota; kingdom Metazoa; phylum Chordata; class Mammalia; order Chiroptera; family Megadermatidae; genus Lyroderma; species Lyroderma lyra. The sequence continues at coordinate 205,687 of PVJL010000344.1, read as the reverse complement.
GCAATCGCAGTGGGCTTCAAAACCAACTTGCTGTGATACCTGGTGGGCTAACCAGCCAACTGCAACCTGTCGATGTGTCAGTAAGCAAGCCCTTTAAGGCCCTAATGAAGAACGAGTGGACAACGTGGATGCAGTCAGCTGGTGATGATTTAAAACCTACAGGCAGAATCAAGAAAGCTTCCATTACCCAGGTTTGTGAATGGATCCTAAGATCGTGGAATGGTGTCAAGGAGAAAAGGGTTGTGAAATCGTTTAAAAAATGCGGCATCAGCAATACAATGGAAGAAACTGAGAATGATGAAATTTACCAGGATGAGGAACGTGACCATTTGGAAGATATCAGAAATGTAGAAATTGAAGAAGACGATACTTCTGATATTGACAGTGACGAAGAGTTCTTGGCCTCTATGATGGGTAAACATTGTAAATTTCTTACGGGTACATAAAATTTCTTGTACCTTGTATCTGTTCTTGGGTTTTCTAATCATCAGCTACATGTAATTTCTTGTAACATTATGTTAAAAACTAAATTCCTTTATAATATAAAAAACAAATACCTAAATATAAACAAAATTTTGAATTAAAAAATTAAAACAAAAGATTTTTTTTCCCTGAAAGTTTGGGCCCAAAAAACGTGGGTGCATATTATATACAGGAGCACATTTATACCTGGCAAAATACTACAAGTGGGCCTACATAATGATCAATTATTAGTTATGTACACACACATCCCATCCCACTACCACCATCGAGTGATTAAAAATGAGTGAAGGCTTGTATGCAATAACATTTACACACAAAAATGGTTATCATAAAAGGCTTTCAGTTAAGAATGAAATACTGTTCTAATCAATTTGTTAAAACTTTCTCTATTTAGGGGATTCCCTGGTGGTGTGGTGGCTAGGCTTCAGTGCTCTCAACGTCGCGGCCTGGGTTCAATTCCCAGCCAGGGAACTACCCCCACCCCCCAAAAAAAAACAGCTTAAAACTTTCTCTATTTAAAAGAAAATTTTCTAAAAATCACCTATAATATTAGTAAACAAATCAGTGCAGTTTTACCATATACATTACCCGAGTTAGCTCTACGTTTGCTTTGAGGCTAAGTATGCCGCTATACCTCTACTTTCTTCCTCACTGTTGTCTCCCTATCTTCTAGCTATTACTTTCCTCTCTTTGACTAATTATAAAGATAACCAAGTAGACCGCACAAAAGATGGCAGTATCAATCTCCTCATTTCTAGGTACCCCAATGAGTTTATGGCTATAAATATTTAGCAATAAATGACTAGCCAGGGAAAAACGGGATGGGTATGTCCTGGATTACAATGTCTGCCAATTTTCTTAGTATAAATACTCCCGCCGGGGCCAGTATCAACTCACCAACATAACATCATTGAACATGGACTTGGAAAGGTATGTGCAGCAACACAGTGCTATACAGCATTTCACCATATATGTAGATACAACTGACCTAAAAAACTTCAAGAGCATAGATAACAGCAACACATAGTACAATGTAACCAGGAAGTGAGGAGTTTTAAGGATTTCTTATCTTTGTTATTAAGTATAATTTAAATTACAAACTTGTATGTTTTAATGTTGAACAACGGCTGTGTTTAATAACCAGCTCACAAAATGTCTCTAAACTTGACCACTAGTTCTTGGGAGATGGTACAAGCTATCTTCAGCATTCCAATGACATGGTTCGGCTCAGTTCCACTGCACATACTAGGCAAAACGTACCACTGAGTGGTAGGGAAACATCAAAACCTTTCCTGGGTCCCACAACTTCAAATTAGCAGTAATTAAAGAGTAAAAGAAAACAGAGCTAATATGATAGAGTCCTTTCATAAGATTAGCAGGAGAGTTGGAGAGGCAGACTACTGTATACAACTATTGGGCTCAAAAGCAAATCAAGCTGGGATGTCACAATATGTATAATAATGGCCAGCTATCAGTTATATCTTCGTCTAATTATTTTCACTATCACAATTTGAAAAAAATAACAATTTGGAAAATATATAACTTGAAAAGTGAGGTTAAATGGTGTATTATATAATGTTTATAAATAAGCACACCATGGGCATTCAATGAATACAGTCATTAGCATGTCCTGTGCAGAGAAAAGACCTATTCCACAGCATTAAATCAGCTGCTAAGTCAAAAGCCTGTCCCTGTTGAGGAATACAAGATAAGTATGCCACTGAAACATGATCTCTTAGAAACCTTTAAAAAACTACAGTGAAAAAAGTTCACAGGCTGTGGAATGAATGAAAACTACAAGCAATCTCTGTAGCTTCCACTAACTAGTCATGTGATCTCTGGTAAAAGTAAAGGCAATTAGTATTTACCCACCATGTGCTGGGCATAATAAAAACAAAATGATGAACAAGATACACAACAGCAAGCTTTGTGGAATGTATATTCTAGGGTGCAAATAATGTAACATTTGAGAACCTTGGTTTCTTGATTTATAAAATAAGCTAATCACTATGTCAACGCTGTAGGGCTGTTAGGATAATAAAACAATGTAAAGGGCACAAAGGGCACTCTTCTTTCCATCACTATCTCAATGTGCTCCTTTTATAGAAGAGTAAATAAAACAAGCATTTTCAATTTCTTCACTTTCAAAAGATCTTCTCTGGGAATGATCTAAAGAGGAACAGAGATGAATGGCCCAGAAATTCTATACTGTTTGAATGAGTAAAGAAATGCCTCCTGGAACTATCAAGATTTCTTCCAGGTTTTGATTCCTTAGACATTCATAATTATTTATAAAAGAAAAATGAACACAGCAGCTCTATGAATGCAGATTCCAGAGTGTCTGGAACAAGCAAACCATGACAAGAGCACACGCATTCTTCAAGTGAATTACTTCTGACTATAATTCTAAGAACCATTTCAATGGGGAGAAATCAAGCAACTCAACGTACCTTATATGCTCTCAAACAATCGAAGAAAGGCTAATAATCATTCACGCATTCATTCATAAATTTCATGAAGTCAGCAAAAATGTAGAGGGCCTACCCTGTCACAGGTATTAACTGAAGCACTAGAAATACAGCAGTGATCAAAACAGCCCACAGTATACTGGAAAAAGACAAAGATTCACAATACAATTCTCCTAAGTGGGTAACTCGGCAATGCTGACCTTTTCCACCAGTCAATGTAGACACTCACTCTTATCTAGATCAATAAACCTAGGACGAAAAATCTTAAATAAACTTCATATAGATACTTAATCTGAAATGCACATATTTTATTTAGTCCCTTGATTCTGCACAACTGAATCTCTGGTTTCAACTTAAACAGTGTGAAAGGCACCTAGTATCCCTTGCCCCTGGCAAGATGTAGTATATCTGAAATAGTTTGCTGAAATGAATTAAATACGAGGTCTGACAACTAAGTTCCTGAACTTGTTCTAGAAAAAAGGTTACACATCTCATTGCTGATTATCACTATGGTCACCTTCAAAGTACTCCCCTTGGGCAGTTATGCATCAACGGCAGCCCCAGTCTACCCTTCAAAGCGATTTTGGGAACACGTTTTCCGGAATGGCCATCAGAGCTGTCATTGTGTGACCTTTGATATCCTGAATGTCATGAAAGTATCTTCCTTTAAATACTTATTTTCAGGTAAAGACAAAAGTCACTGGGTGAGTAGGGAGGGTGTTCCAATATAGTTTTACTTGTTTACTGGCTAAAAACTCCCTCACAGACAGTGCTGTGTGAGCTGGTGCATGGTCATGATGCAAGAGCCAGGAGTTACTGGCAAAATGTTCAAGTCATTTTTATCTAACTTTTTCACGCAGCCTTTTCAGCACTTTCAAATAGTAAACTTGGTAGACTGTTTGTCCAGTTGATACATATTCATTATGAACAATCCCTCTGATATCAAAGAGTGTTAGCAACATGGGTTTGACTCTTTTGATTTGGACTGAAGGAATTTTTTGGTTGTGGAGAATTGGCTGACTTCCATTGTGCACTTTGATGCTTTGTATTGGTACACCCTGTTTCATCACCAGTGATAATACCACCCAAAATATCGTCTTGCCTCTCCAAAAGGTCTTGGCAAACTTCAACTCTTCCTTGCTTTTGTTCATCAGTGAGCTCCTTTGGGACCATTTTTATACACACCTTTCTCATGCCAAAATTTTCAGTTAAGATTTTCCTGTTTCTCTATCGATGTTTACTTTGTCTGCTATGCTTCTCACAGTCAGCTGTCTCTTGACACACAACTCCACACCTCTCTTCATCAGTGACGCTTTCTCTCCCCTCAAAAATGTGTTTAATCCATTTGTACACTGCCTTTTCCTTCATGGGATTATCCCCACAAACTTGGACTAACATGTTCCTGATTTCACTTCCACTCTTGACAAGTTTAACAAGAAATTTAATGTTTGTTCATTGCTCTAATTCAAGTTCTGACATTCACACGACACACAAAAACACATAACGACAATAAAGAATGTCACTCAGCAAGACACACCACATGTTAGCCCGAACACAGCTGTGAGACACAGATCTACCAAGGTTATGACACCTTAGTAAGTTGTTTGTACAGTGCTGCCACGTAAGCACACAGTGGAAAGTTCGTGAACTTAATTGTCAGACCCATATAGTTTCCTAAAGAGTCAATATATTACTATAAATCAGAGTACTTTAGGTCATTTGTGTATAAATAAAGTCTGAGAAGACTTCTTCAGGCACCCATAGTCTTAAATTCCCAGTCTTTCACCTAGGAAATGGAAATACCCTCCAAAGAATAAAAACAAGTACTTCTTAAAAGAGACTGAAACGATCTTTCTTGATAACAAAGTTATTTTCTAGCACATATATATGTTGGAATATTCCTGGATTTCTTAACCTAATGTGATTCATGAAGGTTATACAGCAAAATTCAAGACAGTGAACACACATGTCATATGAGTAAACTATTTCTGGCAGTTTCTCTACTTTATACCTGCCACCACCACCTGTAAACACTGTTGTATAATGTGGACCTCTTTATGAGACAATTATAAAATGAGATTTTACTTGCAGGAAACAGTAAAAATTTATATGACTTTATAACTGAAATTTAGTGTACTGAAAAACTGTATGAAAAACGGTACCATTCTGGTACAGAGTATGAAAATTCAATCTAAAGTTTTTAAGACACTGCAATTGTGTACATAGGGAAAGGAATTATAATTTGGTTTAAAGCATATTCAATTATAAAAACAAAAGAAAAAATGTAAAGCAATTCAACAGTCCTATTTAGATTTCCAGTACCAATGAGAGAAACTCCTTGCTTCACGTATCTTTGAAACCAACCCTTTGCCCCCCAAAATTCACTAAAACACTGAATTCACCTTTTCCTATACTTTAACAGTTCAAATATTTCTGGGACATTTTGAAAAGCATGTAATACCCTAGAGTATAAGGTATTCAAATAAATATGGTACTAAAAACCATAATAAAATATTTGATGTGATGAGACAGAAAGTATTTCCCCCCAAACAGCAATCTTGAATTCATCTATATTCAAGAACTGAAAGGCAGTAATTCATTAACTTTTCGCTCCTAAAGCACTACAGACTACACAATCTATCAACTGTAGTTATTTCTTTAAAAACAAACAAACAAAAACAGCAAAACCTCCAAATAGAGTATACTATGAAAGATACTTTCCTCTTATAGAAGTTATATACTGAGTATCCATAAAATTTTTTTTATTTCATACAAAAAAATTCTGCTTTCAGTCTATTTCTTCACATTTGAAGTGACAGTCTTACTTTTTCTCATTCAATTAAGCAAGATTTGCTTTTAGGTTACTGTTAAGTTTTTAAAACACTAGTTTTCCTCTGTAAAAACAATTATTTTCTTCCTCTGGCACAAAACTATAGTCAAAAAGAACAAAATGCTCTGTCTTTTAGACTTCTTTTCATATATATACATGTATACACAAACACATGTAGACACACTGACACACGTGCATGTGTGCACAAAAAAAGGTATCACTCTCTAATATCTGGAATCTTTTAAACTAAATGCTGTGAGTTCCTTTTAAGTCTAAGTACTCAATTCATGCTAAACAAGTGACAATTTATATAAATTGGCCTTAGAATCAATATTGGCAAACAACAGACTTATTGCTTCTAGATGCCTGCAGGGTAAATAACCAAAATAAGCAATTCTACACATTTTTAACTTTATTATACAAAAGTTCACATGGCAAGAGAAAAATCATTGGATTGAAAAATAAATCTGATGGCATTCATCTAAGTGATCTAGTTCTCAGTTACAATAATGTAAGAAATATACCATCTCAATGATTTTTCAATAGCACATATATTGTTTTCAGGTAATCCAATGACCACTTTTCTTCCAGGAAATAAAAAAAAATGTAACTCCACATGTACTGGGTGAAATTTTAGAATTAATAAGACAGAGAAACACAAATTAAAAACATGAGATACCATTACAGAACTACCTACCAAACTGACAAAATGTTTAAAAGACTGAAAATATTAAAGGTTGGTATGGTTATAGGAGAAAGCATTACAGCATTTGAAAAGGAGTTTGGCATTATCTAGTAAAGCTGTAATTCTTTTCCTTGGTAAATATTCCAGAGAAACTCCTGCGACCTGGAAAAACAGACAAGAATGTTCATCGCACCAAGTGCTCAAATTTCAAAAAACATGAAGGACCCAATGTTCATCAAGAGAGGAATGTAGAAATAAGGAACCGTAACAAAAAACAATACAGTTAACAAAAATATGAATGAGCAGATAACATCACATCTTTGAAACTCACAAACTGATGTTTAGTACAAGTCAGGAAAAATTGCATATAGTATGGTTTCATTTATATAAAAGCTTAAAAACAAACTAAACTGCATTTCTTTGTGTGTGTATGCACACACTTGTATGTATACAGTAAAACTATGGAGAAAAACAAGAAAAATGAATATCCCAGAATATTAATGGTTGCATCTTCATTACTTTTACCTAGAACTATAGATTTCTATTTTATGATGTACCTGGGTTATACAGGCGTTTGCTTTATGATTAGTCTTCAACTATATATTTTTATGCATTCTCATGTGCATCTGATATTTCTCAAGAGGAAATCAAACACGCCAAATCTATGCTGCTAAAAAAGAATTATTTTTTTGTAGTACATTGTGATTTACTCGATGCTGTGATTTAGGGTCAAGGTCAGAAAAAAAGGAAGTGTGTTGGTTCCAGCAGTTTCATTACAGTTCCCAGCCTCCCAGCCGTATGGTACCTAACCACATCCTACTTCCTTTAGAATATATAATAGCAATCCCCTGAAGGGACAAATGCTAGTAATGCAAAGAAGAAAAAAAACAAAACAAAACATAAAACTCTTATTATAGACCCATAAAACAGATAATAACAAGCTTTGTTAAGATGTTAAGAAGCTGAAGAAGCGCATGCACTGTCAGCAGAATATAAAATGGTGTGACCACTTTAGACAACAGTCTTAAGTTCCTCAAAAAGTTTATAAATATAGAGTTACCATATGATCCAGCTATTCCACTCCTAGGTATATACTCAAGAGTAACAAAAACATACAAGGGCTGTCTGGAAAAAATCCAGCCTTTGTCAATTTAACAGTCATATTACATGGCTGGATACTTTGCGGACAGCCCTCGTATGTCTATACAAAAATTTGTACACAGATGCTCCTGTATTAATAATAGCTAAAAAGTAGAAACAACTCAAATGTCCATCAGTTTATGAATTAAAAGAAAATGAAGTACTGATAATACTGCTACAAAATAAATGAACCTTAAAAATCGTGCTAACTGATAAAATCCAATCACAAAAGACCACACATATGTGATTTCATTTTTATGAAATGTCCAGAATAAGCATTGGAAAGTAGATTAGTGGTTGCCTAGGCATGGAGATGTAGGGGAATCAGGGGTGACTGTTAAGGAGTACAGGGTTTTATCAAGTGATAAAAATGTTCCAAAACTGAGCGCAGTGACAAATGCACACCTATGAATATAGTTGTGAATTATACCCCAATAAAACTTTTATAAAAAATTAATTACAGGTGATCCCTGCTATAAATATATAACAGCCCTCAGAAAGTGTGAGGCTTCAGTAAACGTGTGTGTGTCAAATGATTTCTACATTCAGTGCCAAGTCTGGGAGAAATCTTGACTAGTCATAAACCTAAACCTTGAACAAAAGGCTTTGCTTCCAATTCTTGGTACAGTAATCAATACTTTTTTATTTTATCCATCAGAGGTTGGGCAAGAATCCCTGGTAACCTGCAGAATGCACTAACTCTTATATGCATGCAAAGCAGTTTCTTCTATAAGTGACCCACAACCTCTTTTTCTGAAGTGATTTTCCAGGACTCTCCGAGAGAGGAAAATTTGAAACTCATTAAATTTGTTAACCAGAAGGCTTCCTTGTGCTTTTTTGACTTCATATGTAGAGATTTTTTTCCAACCACACTGGAAAATAACAGGATTGGAAAAGCGATCAGTTAGTTCACATTCCACCCCACCAATATCCAAGAGGCTGCCCAAATGTAGACGTGAAAGTGAAACACTGCCAGTGTCATTTGATGCCATTTCTAATGAAAGTTCTACATAACAGTTAAAAATGAACACAATTAAAAATTACAGAAATATCATACAGAGAATCATTGGCAAAAAAAAAAAAAAAAAAAAAGAGAGAGAGAGAGAGTTATTTTAAGAGCTTTCTAAAAGTAAAAGTCAAACATCAGTCCTGGCTCTCTCTTATTTTAGTAACCTTATTTTCTCTGCATCATTTTTTTCCCTCCTTTTTTAAATTTATCTCAATATACCATATACAACAGCGGTGTCCGACCTTTTGGCTTCCCTGGGCCACACTGGAAGAATTGTCTTGGGCTACATATAAATATACTAACACACTGATGATAGTTGATGAGCTAAAAAAAAAGGTCTATGCATAATTTTCGCAATATTTTCAAAAACGTTACAGATGTGACCTGGGCCACATTCAAAGCCGTCCTGGGCTGCATGTGGCCACGAGCCAAAGGTTGGACAAGCTTGGCATACATACCATGGTGCCAAAAAACATATACACATTTTAAGACGTAATATCTATATATTTTTGGATACTAATGGAAAGCACTTTGAGCACCTCTTTTAATCACAGAAGTCAAACGTAACTTGTGTTCATCTTCTGTTATTGGTATATATTATTACAATTTTAATATAGTTTTTTTCCCTTTCTTAAAATGTGTATATATTTTTTGGGCACCCTCTGTATTTATAAGTTGCCAACAATTGTTTCAACAGTATATTGGGGTTACAAACAAAATCCAAAGGTGAAAATAAAGATTCCTTCCATTCTTATGGATTTATAACAGAGCCAATATAAATGTTTAGTAAGTTTACTATTATTGGCTTTGTATTTTTAAATTCCAATAAAAAAACCAAAAACCAACATTATAAAAGTTTAATTTCATCTTTATAGACAATGAGCATAACATAAAATATACAGTTATATAGATTTTCCTATTAATCTTGCCCCAGTATTAAATCATGCTTCCCTAGCCCTTCAAACTGACATTTCTGATTTATAGTTGGTCCTTTTCATCTCTCTGTTCCATGACAACTCTAAAAGGAGCAGAACGGTAGTAACTTAGAAAACAGTCTTCAATGCCTTTAATTTTTAGCACTCTTCCAGAAGACTTAATATGACTTCATAAAATTGGGGTCTCAACCCTAGAAGATGCTAACATAAACCACAGCAAGGACCAGACTAAGTCCTGGCTAGTGACAGTCAAGAGCAAAGCCATAGAGAAGAAACCTGGGGAAATCCAAGTCCAGTCCTGGGAGGGTACAAGAGGTGGAAAGCCAAATTCACAATAGTAAGCAAGGCCCAGGGAGCACAACCAGACTAGAACCCAGGCAAAAGTCTAAGAACAGGACCCCCATTCAAGGAAGCTGGACAGGGCCACAGTTAGTTTTGTGTAGTGTGTAGTAATGATACCCACTGCTGCCCACAGATCAATGCAACAGAAAGAGAGGACTCAGAAATAGACTCATAAATACACCCAAGTGATTTTTAGCAAAGGTGCAAAGCACTGGAAAAAGTCTTTTCAACAAATGGTGCTGGAGCAATGGCGGGGGGCAGGGGGGAGGAAAGTGGGGGGAAGGGAGAACTTAGTGATAAGCCAAAGGCTAACAAGGATGAGGAGAATCTGATCACTCACACATTACTGGTAGGAACGTAAAACGGTGCAGCCACTCTGGAAAAGTTTGACAGTTTCTTATAAATATGCAATTATAATGCAATGTAGCATTGAACTCATGGGCATTTATTCTGGAGAAATGAAATGGCATATTCACACAAAAACCTGTACACATACGTTCATAGATGGAATTGCCAAAAACCAGAACCAAATGTCCTTCGACAGGTAAATTGTGATTCATCCATATCATGGAATACTACTCAGCAGTAAAAAGGAACCATCGGTACATAGGCCATGGATGGATCTCAAATCATGCTCACAGAAAAGAGGCCAATCTCAAAAGATTACATACTGTAAGATTTCATTTATATGGTATTTTTTAAATAAAATCATGAAGTTAGAAAACAGTTAAGTGGTTGTGCTAAGGGGAAGGAATGGCAGAACAGGAGAGTAGCTTTAATGGGATAATACAAGAGAGACACAAATCTACACAAACACACACAATGAGTACATGTAAAGCTGGCAAAATCTGAATAAGCTCTGTGGACTGTTCCAATGTTAATTTCTGGTTTTGATATTGTACTATAGTTATATAAGACATTACCATTAAGCAAAACTGGGTCAAAGATACATGGGAATCTCCCTATACATTTTTTTCTACTTCCTTTAAATTTATAATTATTTCAAAATTTTAAAAAATCTTTTTCAAATTCCAGGAGCTTTGGAATCAAATGAGTTCAAATTTGGTTTTGCTACTGACTACTGTGGAGAAGTTATTTGGCCATTTTGAACTTTTCTTTCTTTGCGTTTTAAGTAAGGATAATAATATTAGCTGGCAGTTTAATGAGAATTAAAGAGAAAAAAAAAAAAGCAGTATTTCATCTGAGATAAATGGGACCAGATGGTAAAGTATTTTTCAAGAAAGGTGCCATAAATAATTGGCACTGTTTATATAATTAAGTTATACACCATGCCTACAACTTTCTACATACAATCCATTTGTAAATGTAACTTTTCCTATTTGGAGACAAAATTAGGTTTACATTTAAGAGCATTTTCAGAACAACAGTCATGCTACCACATAGATTAGAATACTGAGGACAAATAAACTTTCTATAGCCTATAATCTGATGAAATACACCTCGAAAGGTTAAACAAACACTGTACAAGGGAAAGCTATTTGACCTGGAATTTGATATGGTTCATTTCCACATCAAGATCAAACAGACTAATTAGCTGCTTTTTAACCAAATAAATTCCGGTTGCATTAGAAAATGAGCTCTGGGAAAAAAATTCAACAATCGGCAACAGCCACTTGTCCCTACAGATCCCTACCACACTAAGGCAGGCTTTCCAGGCTTGATCAGCAAACAATACAAAGAAGCGCTCAAGATCTTGGCTGGCAGTGTGACACCCTGGGGCCTCCCCATCACCCCTGCAGTGGAACGGAAATTCCTGTGCCAGTCCCCTGCTGGCAGCCCCTGTGGAGGCCCGGCCATGTAAGCCTCCCAGCCTCCTGGCAATGATGCTAACCCTGAATACTTCCTCTTGCCTTCCTCCAGCCCCGGATGAACTGCCACTTGGCAGCTGCCACTCGGAGTGGCGAACGGTGGCAACAACAGCAGCTCTTAACCAGACTGGATCAAACTGTATTTGGGGAGGAAAAGGAGAGAAGACAAGACACCAAACAAATGATGGCCTAAGTTCTTTTATTCCAAACAATGACATTAGTTTATAAAATCGGTGACAGTAAAACATATGAAATTAATAAGAGGTTTTTTTAAATGAAGCAAAAAGACTTGGTAAAGAGACTTTGCAAGGACCCTGAAGTTTCATTTAAACAAAGAGTTTCCTGAAAATCTGTAATGCAGAAATTATCCCATTATCATCACACAAAAGCATGATCCCTCCCACTGCCCTGGCTTCCTACTCACAGTTGTATTTAAATAATAGATTTACCAAGAACATTTAGAAAAAGGAGCCTTAGGTTATTTCCCACCCACTCACCCTGGGGGGGGAGGGGATTACATATATAGCACCTCTGCCACTGAAACAGAATTAACAGATAACAAAGTGTAAACCCAGCCTACAACAGCAACGACACCGTAATGATATGCACAGCTTTCTAATTCCACCCATGCTTGGCCTATGAAAATCAAAGCTTATTTAAAGGAAATCCGATGACTTTACTGAAAATGTAAGTAGATCTATTATATATTTACTATCCCATCCTCTCCATTCCATTCGAATCTTGCTTGATTTCCTGAGAATTCATTCGCTATGAGCAGACTCCTGTTTGGAGGGTGGTAATTTGGAAAGCAAAAGAAGAAAGCAGCTTGCAGAAACACTGGAAAATGTGGCCAATGCAAATGATTTGCAGAATCTATAAGTCCAAGTGTACCTACAACCTAGACTTGAGGCCTGTACAGGAACGCCAACAGTAAACCGGGAATGCCAACAGTAAACCAGGAATGAAGTCCATATAACTAGACCTGAATCACCTCATTCTATAATCTAGGACATATACATAAGTACTTTTTAAGCATGATTACATTTTTTTAAGTTTGATTTAAATTACAGATACTGGATATGGAAAATTACCAAGAGAAATTAGTTGAAGATGATCCTCAAATACCCAGCCGAGGCGACAAAGAGAATATGCAGGCCCTCTGCCACAGATAATGGAAAAACTTTCTCTGTGCTCAGTTCTCTTGGTCCTTTAAAGCTCCTGTGAGTCCCTCTCATCGAGGATTCTCTTCTTTGGAGATGGTTAGCTGTGTGATCCCTAAATTTCTTTATTGTTGCAGCATCCATGTTGTGGCTTCTGGCATAGAGTATAACCTTTATTCCTGGTGTGTCATTTATATAATGCACTTGAATTTGTTTGGAGGTAGAGAGACCATGGGGAGGCTCTTACGATAGTAAATTGACAAATTATGAAAGCTCAAAAGCAGGAGGCAGGTAAAAGAACTTTTATTCTAAGGCACTTTGAAAGTCATTATAACATTACCTAACGCAAATTGACCGACCTACGAGATAAAATGTCCTCACTTATAAAGGAGAAAGGTGGACTAGATCAGCAGTTTTTCACCATGTGTATGTTAGGGGTACAAGGTGGTCAGGGGGTAACGTTTAAGGGCCATTACCAGAAGTAAGATGAGCAGGTCTGCCTCAGGCCCTGAGTCAGCGCCACTCGCATCCGTTTTGTATAGCAGACTTCCATGTAAGATCAACTGAAGGGTTCTACAGTAACTTTTAAATATAGGTGAAGTCATTAAAGTCAGAACTGAAGTCCCTCTCACTTCAAAAACCCATGACAGCTCGACTTTTTTGGCCATAACAAGGAGCTCTACTTGGACCTGCTCAAATAACCAAATTCAAAGTACCAAGCAGTGGTTAAAACATGAGCCAACACTGAGCATCAAATGAGATGATGACACAACTGATGGGAATACCATGCAACAGGATTTGCTGCTACACAGTTTCTCAGAGTTCACTGTCCAGTTCTCACCAAGCTGAGAGAGGTGTTCCATCAAGACACATACTCCAGTTTTGTTTTGTATTTTTTGAACATCTATCTGCAGGATATGACTGGGAGCTCATACTCCCACCACCCTTTACAAGAGTACAGCCCATGTACGCCACAGCCTGGTCTGCCCTTCTGAAGCATCCTCCCAGATGTCAACGGCAGACTGGGTCTCACCCCAGAAGTAACTCCTGCTGATAAGCAACCCTTCCTACGGCCAAACAAATCACTGTTTGATTCTCACAGCATTCTTCACTCCTGTTTTGCTTCCTCCTCCTCCCTTCCTATAAAGAAGGTGTCTTTCAAGTATATCTAGAAGGAAACACGAACAGCTAGGCGCTTTCCCCTCTTAATTTGTTCCTTATCCCGCTGGTGATTCATGCCCTCAGTGCTCCTTCCTCAGCACACTGAGGCGGCTCTGTTCTGCTCAGTTGTGGGAGGCCACGTCAGCAGGAAACGGCATTGGCTGCCAGGTCACATTCAAGACTGTCTGGAGCGAGTCAGCGTGCAGCACCCGCAGGACAGAGGCTGCTCTATGGTTTCCCCCAGTGAAGGGAGCGCTCGGCCTGGAAAGAAAAGGCGGCCTCGGAGCACCACAGCAACATGGGCTTAGGGGAGACTCCAAACCCCACAGGCTAGCGTTTCTCCATCTGTAAACGTTCCCCTATTGAGTGATTGGTTTCTCTTCTCCTTCTTTTCTTAGAGGACTTACTGTACTGCATCCAAATTCCTATTTGGAAAAGGCTGCCGCAAGCCAAATCAAACTTCACCGTGGCTTTCTGGCTCCTGAGCCCGACAGAGGAAATTCTGCACACCCAACCCACCGATCTCAGCAGCCCCGACGCGTGTTGAGTCAGGACGGAAAACCTGACCTAAGGAGGCTGACAGACAAAGGCAGTCGCTACGGGTCTTTTCTCTTCTAAACACACACAGTAAAAACAGTAAACAAGTAAGGCATGCAAGGTATCATTATGATATCTGACAGGAAGGATGCCTGTTCAAGAACCACCCCGTAGAGAGCTACACTCAATAAATGACATCACACTTTATGCAGCTGGCTCGGTAAGTTCCAAAACCAATCCTACCCATGTACACCAACATGATTAGGGTTAACATGTTAAAATACCAGGGCTCCTATGCACTGGGATACTGAAGAGTTTCTTAAGTTGCTGTAAATTTAGAATTGGGAACCTATGAAAAGAAGAAACATGAATTTTCTAAAAAACCTTGTAAGTTGAGGGCTTTTCCCTCAACGCTTGGAGGAAGGTCTTCTTAAGTGCATACCCAAAAGTCAAATCTTTCTCTCCTAATAGGTCAAGTTTCCTAAAGAAAACACCTCTTCAAGAGAGAAAGAAGGTGAAAACAAAGAGTGGTTTAGGGCACACAGGAGGGTTTGTTAAATGAGAGACAGACACAGGATGGAGAACAGAAAGAGAACACATCAACACTGCGGAGACCCAGCGAAGGCAGACTGATCCTGACAGCTCTGGGAAGGCATGGCGCTACCAGGAGAGATAAAGCATTAACCCCCCAAGCACAGGCATGCACATACAAGCCCAAATGCAAAAGGAACCACGTAACTTCCAAGGGGAGTCCTTAGCAACAGAGGTATTAAGGAGCAAGCCAGAGAAGGAGAAAAAAGCACACGGAGCCGGGAGACCATGGCTGCGGCTGCAGCATTCATTACTTCATGAGGCCAAAACAAAAATCAAATGTTATAGGTACTTAGAGATTTAATGAGGTAAAAGGTACTCCTTTTATTTTCAACCATTTATAAAAATGAACACCAACAGCACTTCTAATCCGTCATTTCATCAAATCTGGTCTTCAGACAGGGATTGAGTATCTTTACGTGGAACTTTCACCAGCACCTCCTGGGAGCGGGGAGTGGGGGGATCAGATTTAGCTACCTATTAATTTACTGAAAACCAAACAAATACTCCAAGTTTAATTGGATACCACCAGCTTTACATAAATCCACAAAGAAAAAATACCCTGGTAACCTCATCAACTACAATAAAGGTTTAAAAGCATCTTAAAAATAAAAACTACCAAATCTCCAAAACAGCTTGTATATCTGAAATAAATTTAAATTAGTTATTATGCAAGGGAAGTATTAGAGGGATATGGTCTAGATCCAAAGGTAATATATTTCTTGGTTATCCCTGTAGGTCGGTAGGTAGGTAGGGGTGTGTGTGTGTGTGTGTGTGTGTGTGTGTGTGTTCGCGCCAGTTGCTTGTGTGTGTGTGTGTGTGTGTGTGCGCGCGCGCGCGCACGCCAGTTGCTTGAGTTCTGGTTAACGGAGAGCATACTGTATCACTTTTTGTGTTTTTAGTATTTTGCCATTCACAATTCATTCAATGCCTTACATATTAAATGACATAAAATAAAATATACCAAGTATTTTACTGAATGCAATGTAAATTAAATACTTAATGATAGTTCTACCTTTAAAAATACACCCAGTACCAATTATATCTAAACCTCTGGAAGAAGGGACCCCCCCCCCCAAACCCCCACCCCAACAAGCATTGTTTTTTTTTTTGTTTTATTCAGCTGTGTAGCCAGGGTTGACAACAAGTGATGTAAAGCACCTGGCATAAAATAGATCAGGGCGTCCAATCTTTTGGCTTCTCTGGGCCACATTGTAAAAAAATTACCGTGGGCCACACATGAAATACACTAACACTAATGACAGCTGATGAGCTAAAAATAATAATAAGTTGCAAAAAAATCTCATGTTTTAAAAAAGTTCATGAATTTGTGTTGAGCCACATTCAAAGCCATTCGGGGCCACATGCAGCCCGCGGGCCAGACACACTTGCAATAATATGCACACATACATTTAAAAATGTGGTGATTATTAAAACCAGAAAAAATACATACTGGGTAATTTTCTTAACTTTTTTTCTTACCAGTCAAGATTTATTTATGCCAATAAAATTTTAAAGAAATTAATGTAGTACCTAAAGAGTTCTAAATGATAATTTAACATCTCACTTTCAAATAGAAAAACTTAAGGACAATTAAGCTCTTGAAACCTGCTCACACTTGAACACATTGAAGTAAAATTCTAGTCTTCATGAATTGAAGAGAGAAAGGGAAATGGGCAGGGATAAGAAGGATTTTAAAATGATCTGGTCCAATCCCTTTATTCTGAGGGGAGGAAGGTGAGCCAGCCCCTCATCACTGGAACTAACAAGACTAAATGGAAACGAAGTTAAGCCTCTATCAAGAGACTTTTCCTCTAATCACAGCCAGAAAGTTTTGTCAGGTTTATTTAAAAGGGAAAAGGAAAATTAACAATATCATCAACTGATTTCTACTGTGTGAGTTCAAGTTCAATGACCATTGATGTGAACCTAAGTCAATAAAAAAAAAAAATGCAAAAAAAACAGAAGGCCTATGGAAGGTGTCCGGTTAAAAAGACTTGTACTGACAAAGGGAAATAGGCCTGAACTAAATGTAAAGAGGCCAGATTAGCAAGGCTGTTACGCACTTCCTACTGAGCCACTTCCTGCATCCGTCTCCTAAGTATGTTCACCCAGAGCTCCTTTTCGGCATGCTGGCTCAAATTCTAAAGAATCTCATTTTCTCCAAAGTCCATTTTGGGGTTAATTACTTGCCTTTGGACTACTCTGGGTATAGCCAAGAAACAGGTAGAATGCACCTGTTGTTCCTGAGCTCCATCTGAGATGGAGGGTGGCATTCTAGTCACCTCTGAGGAATGTTCATTGCTGTTACCAGCAGGACAGGTGCAACGAAGAGTATTAAAATCATCAATGAACTCAACTCAGAACAGTGGTGGGAATCATCTAAAGACCATGAGAAAACTCCTCAAGAACTATAACTTTAATTATTAATAATCAGTCTGGAAATCAACAATTTGACCCTTAAAACTGATTTTTTAAACAGGGCACAAAGTTCTAAATTTCTACAATGGTGCCCTGTGTACAGGAGAAAAAAAAGAGAGAGAGAATATGTATAATCCTGTTTTCCACGTTACTATGGAATTATTCACCAACCCCCAACTGCCTCTCATGGACTGCTTCTCCTCTCTTGCAGGCAATGTTCCTCTGCTCCAGATCCTGCCTGGTATAGAGCCCTATCTATTTTGAATTCTGAGTCACTTCCTATCGCTCTAGTTTTATGCTTTAAAACTTTCCTGTTTCTTTAGAATACTTTACACAGTGAAGCCAACTTCCACATGGGCCCACCTAGTTTTCATTCTCCCCTTTTAGCTTTTTCTCTTGCTATGACCTAGCAGACTGTGGGGAGTGAAGCACTTGCATATTATTTAAATACAGTGTATGATAATCTTTTATCTGTTTGGCATATTTTTCATATTTTCTTATGTTTCCTAACTCAGTGATCCCCCAAATTCTACATATTACTATTTATTAAACCTTAAAATAGTCTTAGGATATCCTTAGTGATATATTTTTTCCTTAATGTGGGAACTGAGGCACAGAAAAGTAATTCCTGATAAAGGGACAAATGATTAGAAGATGTAAACTGAAAGACTGTGCAAACAAATTATTTGAAAATAAAGTCCCTGGTTCAAACCTCAGTTCATGAAATCTATAACAGAAGAAGGGGGACATTTTCCAGATGAAGAAAAAATTCTATCTTTGAGGTTACAGCTAAAGAATTTAAACCAATTATTCTTTCATATTTTTCTGCATTTACATATTTTTTCCCTTTGTCATTTTGTGACTACACTTAAACCTGAAAGCTCTCTCTTTTGTTTAAAGGGCACTACTTCTACAAGACCCCTTTTCTTACAAATCACCTCAACAATATCCTACACCTCAGGTGATCTCAAAGCCTGGTCCCAGAATCCAGGACATCAGTAGTATCACCTGGGAACTTCTTAGAAATACAAATTCTCAGGCCCCACCCACCCCAGGCCTGAATCTGAAATCATTGAGGTGGTACCAGCAATCTGCTTTAACAAGCCCTACAGGTGACTGATCCTTGCACAAGTGATTGGTACTTATCAGCTGCTGACATCAGAGGTCATACCCTGGATTCAGGTATGCTGTGGGACCACCTGAGTCAAGCACCAAGGTGTTTCCTAAGCACACACACCATTCAAGTGGCAAGACCTATGAAAGAACAAAGAGGGAAGCAATAGTTCCAGCCCAATTCTTTCATAAAGTCAATTGGAAACAGGGCCAAATGCAGTTTCAACGAGCAGCCATTGGTGATCACCAAAAGATGTTTATTTTCTCATCTCACTTTTTCAACTCTATCTGCCCTGCAGTTTTACCTGTTCTAATCAACTCTGAATTTTATTAGTTTACAATAGGTGTGCAATTGTGTTTACATCTAAATAAAAGTAAAGCGTATCTGTACTCTCCTAAAAGAAGTAAACTCAAATTTGTTTGATGACCTTTGTTTATTGCTGATGGAGGTTTGTAACAAAAAGTAGAGAGCAATTTTAATTAACAGATTCTATAAAACAACCACCACATAGTTTACTTAATAAGTATATAAATACGAGATAAAAGATGCTTAAGTAAATACTTCACAAAACATCCTGAAGAAGACTGACCTGAATGAACAGACACAGGCATGTGCCACGTGAAGTACGATGTATTTGGGAAAGCACACAGGCGAGTTTCTTAAACGATGCAGAGGGTTAGGTTAACCAGAGATTCTCAGGGTCCACTGTGTACCAGAATTACCTGTGAAGCTTTTTAAAACTAATGCCCAAGTCTTACCCACCACCAACAATCTGACAATTCCCTATAATGAGCCTGAATTTAAAAGTTCCTCAGGTAATTCTGATGTGCAAAAGTTACAAACCACTGTTATGGCAATCAGCTTTAAAATTATGAGATATTAGAGATGTGCTTTACCTTTAGCACATGATGCAAGAACTGAACTGTCAATTCAAAATGCAAATACCTGACCCACAGAATAAGAAATTTCTTGATCATTAACTTCAAATAAATTACCTAAATTATCTCAGATCTTGATTTTTAACTCATGGGATAACAAGCCATGCTTCTGCTATATTTTATTAAGATTTTGTGACTATTTCATGCTTGCACTCTAAGACAATTTAAATATAAAGACTTTCTGACACTACCTGCAAAGATTGTCCTTCTTCAATAGGAGACAAGTTCCTGTGGTACCAAAGTGTTTGTTTCTGCCCACTCTGTGTATAACCCGATACAGCAAGCCAAGCAAACTGACACTGCTGTATCTAGGGTAAGACACTGACTTGATACTAAAAGATTCAGTCCCGGATAAACAAAAAAATCCAACCCTACACACTGTTAAAGACTTGGCACTTCAAGAACAAGCCAACAGCGTTTAATTTGACATTTACATGAGACCAGTATATGTCTGTATGTATATCTACTTTAATGAGAACTGAAAAACAAAACATTAAAATTCATCTAGTCAGTCCTCTGACAAAGCATAACATTTTCACTCAAAAAAACACTACGAATGGTACTTGTATTTTTATCTTTTTTAGATTCCACTTCTATTCCCAAAGACTTTTCCTCCCTTGATGCTATGCCTCCTATTCTTGTCACTTTAGAATAAAAATTGTAATTTGCTTATAACTGAAAGCTTTTTAAATTAGGTGAAAATATGAAAATTCTTATAGCCAGAAAGATACCATAAAACTGTGTTAATTCTGGCTCTACATTGCAGTATGTAAAAAGTGTCCATAAAGGTGTTACATTTAAATTACAGAATGCTTCTAATTTAACTCAGATACAGAAAGTCTTCAAGACTTGAACAACTTCAACTTTTCTCTCCAAATTGCAAAAGGAGAGGAGTTACAGCCAATGAAGACGCATATTCAAAGAACCCCAAACCATAAAGGCAAAGGCCCTGATGTGGGCCATTCTGAGGCCAGTTCTCTCTGCAGAGCAGGTCATCAAACAAGAACGTTTCGTTCAATGTCATCATTTTAACACTGATGAGATGCCATAGGAACGGAACTCTTGTTTATATCAATTAGTCCACGCTAAAACTGATTTCATTATACATCTTTTTGCTGCAGGTACAAGAATCTATCGCTGTGAGGACTCGATTCATTTAGACAGGTCCGGAAAGAAGCTAAAACATAAGCCCCTTTTATCCAATTGTTCCTGACTCTTCAAAAATAGTGTGCAAAACACCTTCCAGGTCACTGAAAACTCTCCTCAGAGAAGCAATACCCAATTTGACGAGCAGGAAAAAAATACTTATTTTTCTTTAAAAGTTTGCCTTTTTGTCCTTTTTTAGTTAATCCTAATGCTTGTCCAATTAGGACAGAGCAAGCACAAAACATTTACTCACTATCGTTTACATTGCAGGGCTAATGTTTTTCTAAAAAAACAGATTCCACTGATCTTAGGGAAGTAGACAACCGTTCATCCACTGATGGTACCCATTGCCCACTCCCACTCCTCCGCGTGTGTCCCACCGGTCGGCCAGTCAGGACTCTCTACCTAAACATTTCTCGTTTCTGTTCCCACTTGCACATCGCGCCACCACTGCCCTTACCCAGGGCCTCTTCTCCTCCTGCCAGCCCCTCCCTGTCGCCCACCTTGCCACCTCCCTCACCCTTTCAGTCAACACTGTTGATGAAAAAAGAGAAAAATTACTCCATCAACTCCATTTAATTCAGGAACCAGACGTACTTAACAATTTAAAGTACTCTATACATTCCTGGGTCTGGCAGTTTGTTGAGAGTTTATTACCACACACACACACAAAAAAAAGGCTGTAATTTTTAACTGCATAAAAACATTAATAAAATATTAATGAGTGATCAAAATTAAATATTTTCTAATAATAAAAAAGATAAAACTAACGCTGGTCTACCTCTTACTATTATTAAACAGCCTTAAAAATATTTTCCCCATGACTTACTTGTTTGATACCGGGAAATTTGAGCCTCTTACTTCCTTTCATCTCCTGCCCCCCTTTTTAATTTTTCAATTACAGTTGACATTCAATATTATTTTATATCAGTTTTAGGTGTACAGCATAGTACTTAGATTTTTATATAATTTACGACGTGAGCCCCCTGACTAGTCTAGTACCCACAGGGCACAATATACAACATAGTTATTACCATATTGTGGACTATATTCCCTACATTGTACTTTATATCCCCATGATTATTTTGTAACTACCAATTTGTACTTCTTAATCTCTTCCCCCTTTTCACTCTGCCCCTCAAATCCCCTCGTCTGACAGCCATCAGTTTACTCCCTGCATCTATGAGTCTGTTTCTGTTTTACTTATTCATCATTTTTGTTCTAAAATATGGGATGCTTCTCAAATTTGCATGTCCTCTTGCACAGGGCAGGGGCCGTGTTAATCTTCTCTGCATCATTCCAATTTTACTCTATTTGCTGCCAAAGCGAGCACCATAAAAGGAATTTCTAGGCCAGAATCCCACTCCAAAACCCATAATGATTTTACAAATATGTCTTACTGCCCTTCAGTACTGTCTAAGAGCAGGATGCCTTAAACAGAAATTAAGAGAAGTATAGAATTTAATTGAAATTTAATTATAAAAGTCAAGGCCTCAAGAAAGGAAGGCATACTCAGAGGAACTCCTTGGTAGGCCTGTCTGAACATGGCTGTTCAGGCCCAGTGAGAGATTGCTTATTATCCTAAAGAAAACCAACACATGAAGAAGCCTCAACTACAAGAAAATTTACTTCAAATGCATGGAACAGTGGGCGCACTGTTTTATCCATAATGCCACATCTAAACAATATATACATTTCCACAAAGCTTCATCTGAAATGTTTAAACTGTTGCCATCACCATCAGCCTCCAAAAGCAAGCAGATTATAAGTAGGCAATGAAAGGGAGGCTAGAACATCAGCTAATTTCCCCAAGTCAGATAATCAAGTCATTGCCCACAAGTGATCATGACATCACAAATAAAAATAATCAGCAAACCTGTGTACATACTGGATAATGATGGTACTTACAACAGATCTCCCAAGTTCTTTAAGGAGATGTTATCACTATCCCCATTTTAAGAGAGAAAACAGGCTAAAAGGGTAAGCACTAGCCATCAATGACCAAAGGATTCACAGTATAGTCTTTAAAATAAAATCTTTATAACTTCTAACAAGCCAAATCACCAAAACTTTACCTGGAGAATATGCCCAAAAAAGTCTAACAATATTACACTTGGTAAAGTTTTTGTCCCAATTACATAAATGTAAGATATAAACCATCAAGATAACTGGGAAGGGCAGAAAAAGAAAAGCAGCAAGAAGCAGACATACTGGGTTCGGCCTTGAGAGGAATGTCACACCTCCTGGGAAGCAACATAGTTTGGCACTGATGTAACGCAGTCTCATGACATCACTCAATCCCAGCATGATGACAACTGCCCCTAGGATCACACACTGGCCCCCTACCTAGGCTGACCATATGTCCCATGTGAAATGAGACAGAAAACAATGGTACTGTCCCATTTCAAATGGTATGTATGGTCAGCCTACTCCTACCCTTTCCGTAACACAGACTTTCTGCTCAGGGTCCATTAGTATTTACCAGCCCTTGCAGAGATCACCCTGCTGATAAACTTCCAGTAACTCAGCAGCAAGCTGTTGTCTGGGGCTTATCAGGTCAGCATACAGAATGCCTGTATGCAACAAATGGCTGGGCATGTCCGTCCGTGTATGAAGGAAAAGCACAATCATTGCGTCCAAAATAAAGACCCCAAACATTTCAGAGGTCAGGTATGCTCCAAAATGCCAAAAATGATTTTCATCAATAACACACACGCACACATCCAGCTGATGTGTCCTGAAGCTAACATGTAAGAGTTTAAAAAGAGCTGACAAGTTGGAATAATTCAGATTATCCAAGAAACTGAAGACTCTCTCAGTTTAGAGCCTCGCTGGAGGAATGGGAACTAACTACCTCTCAGCAAACACAGTTTTGACTCAGTCAGAAAGATGGGCAGGACACTGAGGATAGCCTGGGGAAAAAGACTTAGTATTTTCAACTCTGAAAGGTTTTTCATGGAATGCCAAACTGTTCACAATAACATTTCAAGTTAGCAACCCCTCACAAACCCCTGCCAAATGAAAAAAATAAAAAAGGTTTTCAAGTCAGTTTCTTATACAGAAAGCTCTCAAATTTCTAATCTTGTAATAAAAAAAGTATTTCCACTAATGAACATTCTAAAAATAATGAATCAAATAACAATCAACGATGTGTTCAACGTGAGGCAAGTCGGCAAAAATTCTTAAAGATTTAAGGCATTTATACTATAACAATTTCACTTTCAAAACCATCCAAATACATTTGATGAAAAAAACTGCAAATTTAAGCCAGAGCAAGGGTTCAATCAACTGTAGAAGAGAAATTTCATTTGCAACAGGTCCTCTTGGTTTTAAAACAATAAAACAGAGAGTCTCATTTATATGCAGAGTCTGCTTTAAAGGAATAGACCACATAGAAGCTTTGCTCGTGCAATCAGAAGTCTACCTCAGCTTGTAAACCCTAGCTATGACACCACTTGTGTCGTTTCTCAATAAACAAAGCAAGAGACAAGGCGAGTTCCCTAAGCCCTGTCATAAAATTCTTAGACAGAATGACAGGTCAGTATTTTAATGTGCCGAACAAGTCTAATAAATGCACTTAAAGTACAAAATGAGAAGCGAAAAAAGCCCACGAAGGTCCCTTTGGCAGTCTGGATGCTGAATCATACAAGGAGGGGAGGGGGTGGGAGACAAACGAGGAGATTCAGACTGCGGAGCTGCTCTCAATGGTGTCATTCATAGAGCCCCTGAGCAGAGTGTGGTGTTCATCAATGATACGGTTCCCACACTCACGGGCCAGGGGCTAATCAGACACAGAACTGAAGAAAGCTTCAAGGAGAGTAAGTAGGAGAGGGACGGTTTCACATTCTAACGGCCTCCGAGCTACAGTCCTCTAAGAGCTCTCTCCTCGAAGTTCCCTTCTACACCACACATTCTGCTGTCATTTCACGGTCTCACCCACTTACCACAAGTTAGCAGAGTAAACTGTCTTCGTATACAATGTCTAAATTGTTGTGGGCAAAAAAACATTAGCAATTAAGTATCTTTAACTATTATTCATTATTATAATGGTGCTTCCCAAACATTTTACTTCAGTCTGTTTTTTCTTATAGGCTCACCATGACATTCATCTATTTTCTTCAAGGATCACCATTTGTACATAATAGTCTTAAAACACAAATAAAAACTGCACTAGTACTATAGGGTCAATATGGAAGTTCATAAACTCTGAACATGTTTCTCTAAAGGAAACAAATTAGCTTCAATTATCAAAGTATTTGAAATTTTAAGTTCTTCTATTGGGACTTTAGAGACCACTAGAAGCATTTAACTAAACATCTTTAAGCTCCCCCAATAACAATAAAATTTACAAGAAAGATCATCATACTTGACAGAACACCAGAGCCAGTCAAGGGTCTAGTCAGAAAAGTTACCAGGCTGTGTGGCTGGGAGGTAAAATGAACGACACAGGCTCCTGTCACAATTGAGTTCATGCTCCAATTCAAGGGCTAAGGAAAGGTTTGCACACATAACCAGACTGTTGTATGTAGTGTTACCTCCACCTGCTTCCCCAGGGATGCAGAGAAAGGTCAGGGTGGAACAGAGTAGTCCAGGAAGGCTCCTGGAGGAGACAGACCCAGAGCCTCAGAGGAAGTATGGTATTTGTTTTGGCTAAAGGAATTCAATGGGAGCGGAGACATGGCCCAGATATAAAGATGGCATGTGTGGGCAGGACAGAAGGCTGCACTGCCAGTGCCTCAGCCCAGACAAGGATATGAGAGAGACCCGCAGCTACCCAGTATTAATTCCTGACTTTAAGCAAAGGCAGGAATTCATATTGACTGCTAAGATTCTTTTTTCCCCTAACAATTAGCTCTTTATATGCTTTCATCTGGCTAGGAAAGAAACATCTTTTGTCTAGATGCCACAGGTATAATGTGGACTCCAAGTGAGAAAAATTATTATATGACCTTCTGTGGCCCTGTCAAGACCTATGATTCATGTTTCATGGAAAATATTGAGAAATATTCCATTAGAAATGAATCTGCTTTCACAGCATATTGTACATTTCCTCTGTTTTCCTTCCTTCATTATCACCAAGGACATTCCCAT
This sequence comes from Lyroderma lyra, assembly GCA_004026885.1. Taxonomy (NCBI): domain Eukaryota; kingdom Metazoa; phylum Chordata; class Mammalia; order Chiroptera; family Megadermatidae; genus Lyroderma; species Lyroderma lyra. The sequence continues at coordinate 179,807 of PVJL010000344.1, read as the reverse complement.
GAAAACAGAATCTTGTTTTTTCCCCAGAGTAACCATATTCTTTATATTGATTTGCTCTTAAGTCCCAAACTGCCCTTTCATGGCATCACAATGAGCTCTGGGGTCTTTATAGTGATGCTATAAATGTCCTAAAAATAAAAATTATTAGGCTAACAAATTCAACTACAAGCAAAGGGGGTTGACCTCAAACGGTGTAATTTCAAAGATTCCGGGAAGGCAGAGCCACCAAAACCACTCCCTACCCCACAACACCTCCCCTCAGCAATCCCTAACCTACTGGCTAGTGCTGCGTGTTGAAATAGCAGTTATTAAGCTGACAGTTTCAACCATGGCATAAGCAATGGGTATGACTTCAAAATTTCCAGGAAGGCCACTATCACCAACTACACCCCACCAAAAAAAACCTACTTCCACAATTACTGGCTGATGTTGAAACAGCACAGCTAGAGTTTCATTGTCTTAACTTTAACCTCTAGTAAAATGCAAATGTATCTTTCCAGAGTTTCCATTACAATATGACTCAATTTCAGATCACTTCCTAATAGATTTTCTTTAAAGGCATGCAGGAAAAGATGGCCTCCCCTGTACCAGTCCTCTCCCATTGTACCCCTACTCTTCCAGCAGCTGGAATTGGAAGCGCGCGCCACCTGCTCTGCCCACTTCAACTCTGGGCCCCATCCTGACTTTGGGGTGAAATAATTTAAGGAGTTCCAAATCAATACTCCCTCTATTGTGCTGTCTGCTTTCAGTTCTATCAACAGGATGCCTTAGCTTACTCCGTTAAAAACCCAGCCTCCACCATTCACCTTTACTATGCAAACCATCTCTATCTCATCCTGGCCATCTGAGTATTCTCCACCACCCCTCACCCAACCCCTACCCCGGTATCCTGCCCAGAATCCTGTTATTCTAGGAATAAGAACTCACCATGCTCTTATCTCATGCCAAAGGAGAATGGAGCCCTACTATTTGAGTTCATGCTTCCATGTAAAACCACAGAGCATGGCAATAAAGAATTCATGCTCTGGAGTCAGACCAGAGATGAAAACTCGACTCTGCCTTTTTCCATCTGTGTGACTTCAGGTGTGAGAATTAACCTCTACAGGTCTCAGCTTCCTCGTGTGTACCTATCATACCCATCAAATATGAGCAAATATACAGCATAACGTAAGAGCTGAATAAACATTAGCAATGAATGGGATGTTAATCACATTGAAAGGATAACAACTTGTGTTGGAATTTGCAAATAAATATATTGTCTATTCCCACATTCTGTGTTGATGTTGCTCTACCAACCTGGATGGCGTCAAGCAGTTACCAGCTCACACCAGAACTCAAATGAAGGCTTCTAGAGGGCGGAATGCTGAGTGACTGCATTAGCAGCAATCAGTGGGTCTAGACCAGCGGTTCTCAACCTTCCTAATGCCGCAACCCTTTAATACAGTTCCTAGGGGTCGCGACCCACAGGTTGAGAACTGCTGGTCTAGACTCAAGATTCCTTCCAGCTTCGTCCTGTTGCCCCAGTGCTTCCCAAGTCCTAGCAAACCATACAATTCCAGGTCCTAATCCCTCCCATCCTATCCTGTGTCATTTCACTTAATTGGCCCAGGTACCACCATGCCCCAAACAAAGATAACCATACCATCTAGGTATTCAGAAGAGAACAAAGAATAGGAAGACTGGGGAAGCCAAAGATAAATGGCTCCAGAATTCTGCTTTAATCAAAGGCATTTTTTGAAATCATTGGAAGGGATGTTAGTGTCACTTATCTCCAAGTATCATCATGAATAAATACAAAGTTCCCATTGTGAACAAACCAACATACTTGCAACATTCCCTGCAGAGCACACCAGTTATTGACATGGACTCAAAAGAAGTGGGAGAAAGGGTATCTAGATGAGCACACACGCACGCACGCACACAGACAGACTTCTCACACTCCAAAAAGTAAAAAGTAAAAGCAGGTGGCATGCAATTTGCTTTTATAGATTCTAGCACACATGCTCAGTTGTAGAGGGACACATTCCACTTGCCAATTTGTGAGGCTCCAATGTTACCATACCCAGAGGCTCAAGTGCCTTCTTATTGAACTGAAGACATCAGCTTCATTCAATAGGTGATGTGACTTTCCATCTAGTTTTTCTGGTGTGATTTTTTAAAAGATACAGAGTGGATTCTGAGTTTTATTTGTTGATCATATCCATTTATTAAAGTACTATGTGAAGACAGAAGATACTATATCCCATACTATTTTAAGATATTTATTTCTTCTAATCTTTGGCCTGAAGTTTCTTCATATGATTAATCAACAAAGACTAGGTTTTGTTTCTAAAATGCTTTAGAACACCACAGGTCCATTCTGGGGATACAATGGCCAGAGAAATGCAATCAGTAAAAACACTCACAAAATGGCTAAGTCATTTCAGATTAACTGCAATTAAAACTCATTCGGTTGGAATCTTTAAAAATACATCCATTTCTCAAAAAAAAACAAAAAAAAAAACAAAAAACTGCTTTTCCTAAATTTTTATTCATATAGGTATAAAAATAAGTAGTAAACTTACAAAGCAGCATCCACTGTTATGCAAAGAAATAGATAAATCAACTTCTTCCATGTAGGTCAGTATAGAAAACTAAAAGCAAAGGGCATTTTTCTTCATTTGTTAATATACTGGTAAGCAAAGCCCAGGTATTAACAATAAGCCCTCTGGTCAGATTCCAGTCCAATCAATAATCTGGTATTAAATTCAATTACATGCTAATTTACCATAATCCCAATCACTGCCCAAAATAGCTGTCACAAGCAGTGCTCTCCAATACAGCACTGTTTACAGGCTAACACAGACCTGGACTGAACGTCCCACACAGAACCCCATGTGGATCAGAGTACTTAAGTCATTTCTTTCCACAGCAAACTATAGAGAAGAGACATGGGTATTACACAGATTAGAAATGAACTGAAATGCCCTTGGAGCTGTATACATGTAAAGAACTATACCCAACCCAAGGAGCCTCACCTATACCTAGAACTTTGTTAAATGACAAGATTCTGGATTGTAAACTGATGCTATAATACATACAGTAAGACTTCTGAAGATCTTGGGATGGGGTATTTTGCATATGGGAGAGGCATAAATTATTGGGGGTGGGCAGTTTTCTAAGATGGCCCCCCAGTGACTCCTGTCTGCTGGGACTCACACCTGGTGAGATGAAGCGAGCTGCAATAATGTAACCACCCTCGTGAGAGTCACTTAGCAAGACAGTGAGGGAAAGCCTCCTGCCAAGAGCCTGCAAAAAAACTAAATCCTGCCAATAGCCACTTGAGTGAGCCTCAGACATGCCTTACAATGCCTGCAGCTCTCGCCCACACCTGGAATTCAGCGTTTTGAGAGGCCCAGAGCCACAGGACACAGCTAAGCGGTGCTCAAATTCTTGACCCACAGAAACTGCAAGGTAATAAATGTTGCTTTAAGCCACTCAATTTAGAGGTAAACGGTTACTCAATAATAAAACCTAACAGATACTTTATACAGCTTTTACCTCGAAAAGCATCATTTGGACAGCAGCAAAATACAAGGTCTATCTGAGAAAAAACCCACCCATAAATGCCTATATTTTTCATATTACATGACTGGATACTTTCCAGACAGCGCTCGTATATATTTGAAACTTCTATCTAATTTGAAAAGGTACTTGCTATTCTCAATTGGAATGTCAGGGTCTTTTAAAATCTCTGCAGTTTTCAGGTCTACAAAATTCCATAATATCTGAAGCCTCTGGAAGCTTTCCCAAGTTAAATTAATTCACTTAAAAGTCACCAGAATACCAGAGATATTTAACTTTGTCCCTTACATATTAGAGGCCTACATCAGCATTATGGAGCTCCTATTTGACTGAAAGGAAAAACAATAAATAAACACAATACACACACAAAACAAATTTTACTTCTCAAAAATCACGTCTAGATACAGGGAAAAGCTTTACTTTCTTAAAATAATAAATGAAAAAAATCCTTTGATTGAAAGGGCTTACAAACATCTTCCTTACCTTGAATGCACTGAAGTGTTCCATCCTCGGCTCTTATTGTGAAAGTCTCACCTGGATTAACTTGAACGAGAATAACCTGCCAAAATAACACATTAATTTCAATTTAACATGAGAACATCTGGGATTTCTCTTCAACAGTTTTATTACCTAAATTTATGTGCTACACAGGAAGTATGTATCACAGAACCTTGTAGAGACACAGAACTTAGGATATGTCTTAGACCTGGTTCAAACCTGGGGAGCAGAACAAATCCATGCATTTGAATTTCCCGAAGTGAATTCTCCGCAGTTGCTTCTGATACGATATAACTAAAAAACTCAATTTTAAGGCACTTTATCTTTCACACAATTCCTTTTACTCTTTCGCTAATTTAGAAACAACAGTTACAGAAGATGAAAGACCAGAAACCATACTAAGAGAGGGAAATGGCGCCCAGCAATGAAGCTCTGACCCGACACTGCTGCACACCGTCCCCAAGCATCTGTTACTGACCTGCGATACCTGATTCTACTTGGTAACAACAGAAAGGACTGTAAGAAAAACATCTGGGGGGGAAAGGTATCTGTGTATGGGATCTAGAAATAATAATGAACACTACAAAATAAATAATGTTACAAATGGCCCCTAGCACTCAAATTTTTAAATCTATTACCTAAATGTCAATGTTTTAGTCATCTGAACATAAATATTTAATATTGGAAGACAACTTCCAAATGACTGTACCATCCATGGCAATGGTAAAGTACGGTCTTTCAAGAGGTTTACTTATGGTTTTAGTTCTAATTTAGTTTAGTTCCTTTAAACTTAAAAACATATATATCAATAATTTATATCTAAATGCAAATTCAAGATGTAATCCAAGCTTAAAAACTGTAGTTAAAAAATCACCATGTGCAAGGTTAACACTTTTAAAATAATTAGTGTATATTTCTAGAAATTGGAAAGATGTCACTGTCATTCACCTTACAATTCCTGACGCAAGCCTTGTTCCTCCCTGCCGTGAAACTGTCAACATGCTGCTCCCGGTCCATAACACTCTGTCTGTGCATCTCTGTCTCTGCCCACCACCCACCTGACTCATTCCCCAACCAGCTCACATCTACCCATCCTTGCCAGCTGAGGAAATGGCACTTGACTCTCAGAACAGGTCAGATCCCCAACTACATGTTCTCCAAAAATTAAATAAATGAAACCTCTACTTCTCCTTCCTAGAATTTACAATTGTAATTACTTAATTATTTTAGTGTCTTTCTTTAATCTAGGATCTATAAGCACAAAAATCAGGCATAAAGGAAATTGTGTTCAAAATTTTGTCTGGCATAGAATAAGTGCTCGATAACTATTTTTATGAAATGGAAGTCATAGAATATAAGAAAAACCACTGCAATTATTTTAATTTAGAAATTAAACTTTCTTAATATATTAAGAAATGTATTCTATTTATTATTATGTATAACATATAAAATTAACAAATACAGTAATTTAAAAAGTCAATTTTATTTACTGTACCATCATTTATCTGTTGTGTACATCTGACATAAAAACCATTTTATCTTTAAATACTAAATATTCAATATCCATGTATTTTGCTTCTTCTATAATTCGCCACAGGAGAAACTGCTAGAATATTTAAAATTTTTAAATCAGGAAATACATTAACTGAAGAAAACAGAATCATTCTGCGAAAAGCAGTCCAAGCTTCACCCTTGGTGCGTCTCGTTATCTTGAATTATAACAGTTATTTCAAGGCAATCTACTTTTCCTCAACATTAACTGTGTCAATGATCTTTCAGTCTTAAATATTCAAAATTCTCACCAATGTAAACACACTGTACCATTTTAAGAACTCAAAAGGAAATCCCTTGATGTCAATAGAGTGATTAAAACATCCAATTTCTTGAAGCTAAGCTTTTAAAGTTATTCCCAACATAAAAGTAGTTTTAACTTTATTTTTACATAAACATGGAACATAACTCAACTACAGTGAAATAAAATACCCCAATAAAGAAAATTACTCCTGTCTTTTTTTAAAAGTCCTTAGACCAATTCTAACAACCATCTGCTTTGTGTTTTTATCTCTAGGGATAGGCCTATAATGTAAGATATGCCTATAAAATTAATTAGTTGAAAAAATTTCATTGGACACCAAGACCACAGTCCAGATATTCTTTTGACAATCCCAAATTCATAAATTCTCTTCCTCCACACTCATAAGTAGCAGATGAGTCCAGAATGCTGGTTCTGAAAGTACAATTTTCCAGTATTATGGAAAGTCCCAGACAAAAACAATGATTCCTGAATTGGTGTACGTTCCAGATTCTGTCACGTTATCTGCTTATTATACTGCATAAGAAGGGTCTGTAAGGGTTCCTTGGCAGTCCCTGACACCAGGTCACAACTCAAGGAATGGCCCAGAGGCATCCAGTCACCAAAAGCCAATTTACTCTGCCTCTGCAGAGGCCAATTCCCAACCCCCATCCTACTTCTTCAGAAAGAAAGATGATAGGGAAAGGGCTTTTAAGCATCCTACTAAAATACCTCTCTTCAAATGGTTAGTTCCTGTAATTTTCCCTGCTGCTGGGTTGCTATGGCAACCAGATTATGATCTACCGAGTTACCTCAGAAACCAGGCAAATCTCCTGTGTCCCAATATCAATTTTTCTTAGTAAGAGCCAAAGTCATTATTTGATCAGATGGTATTCATCTTGGCACCAAGATATTTTAAATGAAAGCATTTTATTTTTCTGAGGCAGACTGACTACCTTGTGTTTTCACTGTCAATAACAGAGAGATAAAAATACAGTTTTGACACACGCCAGCCCTATGACCTGTCCCTGACAATAGACATGAATGAGAAGGCGGCAGAGGCCTTGCATCACCCAGGCTTGAGGATCATGAGTCACACCCTGGCAGGCTCCCGGGCACTTAACCTTTTGCATCATACAAGTCAGTCAGTCTCAGTCTTTTTCTCTGCCCCCTTCTCTTCCTCCCTCTCTCCCTCCTTCTTTCTCTAGCCACACGCAGACATAACTGTTACAGGTTCTCTTAAATATAGAATGGGAAACATAACATCCCAGTCCAAACCTCATCATTTTCTGTCCACTTACTAAGCATTTCCTGCTTTTCCAAAGTCAGCATTAAAACAACTCGTGCATTCTGTGTCTTGTCAGAGGAGAACAAAAAAAAGACAGAGATTTTAACCACTGATAGCTGTTTTTCCCCAGAGATGTTCAAGTAGAACCATGTTAACCAAATCACAGGAGCACAGTTCAGGCTCCTCGTGCTTCATCAGACCTGCTTCAGATGCGTCAGTGCTACATAAACCAAGCAACCCGAAATAACCAAAGGCACAATCACCGGATGCCACTTCTCATGGCTCAATAGCAGACATAAGAAAAATAAAATAAAATTCCTGGGAAACGTGCATTTGAAGTTTCTGTGCTTCCCAAAAGTCGCCTGTCATTAACAAAAAGGATAAAAATGGATTACTAGGTAGCCAAAGTAAAAGAAATTAGGTGAGGGGAGGGGGTGGGAGAGGAGGGGGGGAAGCTAAATATAAGGGGATGGAAAGAGGGGTCACATTAGGTGGTGAACTTATTATGCATCAAGTTGACAATGCACTGTGGAATTGTATGCCTGAAACCTATGTAATCCTTGCTAACAGATGTCACCCCAATAAGTCTAACAATAAAAATGAATTAAAAAAAAAAAAA